>JACEFZ010008430.1:210000-480018 GCA_014155875.1 Cepaea nemoralis
CAGCCTATCAGCCTGTTTATTCTCCAGGCACTCCCGTATGGCCATGCCAAAATAAATCAGAGGCTATAATCATCAAGACATACGAGTTGCAGGACGAAGAGACGCCTTTATAGACGCGGTGTGAATCGTCTTCTGTATCCAGAATGATAGAGATGGGAGTTTAGTGAAGCACAGCTAAACACTAATATTTTGCGAAGGAATCACGACGACTGACCAATCAACATAGAACTGGTGTGATCAGACACTATAAGCGGAGCTGGCTGGGATGTTAAGATAATTAGTCAGTTACTTAGTTTCGGTTCCAACTTCACAGTAAAGGGTCACCCCATTATGCTCCGCCCCGGTGCCAGTGAATGTCCTACCTAATGCCCCCCACTATCCCATGTGAAAAGTTGAACAGACAGGAGTCTTGACAACCAACAACCCGCACGTGTGTACTACGCATAATGCCAGAGTGCTAACACAAAAATCCGCCACGGAAAATACAGTTCAACGTCGATGGAAGCGGCAGTCACTAGAAAACCAGCAGCAACACATTACTGCATAAGGCAATCCATTTAGTTCAGCATCAGGCCGACCGCCATTTTCTGAACATGCAGTCCACGCTACAAAGGACCCCGGAAGATATAAAAGCACTCCACATGAAATGCACAGCTCACAGTTTCGCTCCACGCACTCATCTCAGCAGCAGGGTGACGGAATCATGCACTACCAGTCAAACATGAGGAAAATGAGTAAGCAAACCGTAGCCACAAGCCAGACGCCTTAGCATCTCAACAGCTTATCCTCAGCCTTGGACACCGGAGGCAGGCAGATGTTACGAAGGACATCGGAGCATCTAGGGACTAATAATAATATCTTCCATCGGTTGTAACTGAAGCAAAAATATATGCTGTTTCCTTTGTCAGATCTAGGTCAGATTTCTGCCTCGTGACCGATCAACTCAAATATTTATCCATTGGCATTTTCTGAGCCCATTTAATTTTTAAAATTTGTCAGATAATATTTCCCCGAAGCAGTTTCCTTCTTAGGTCGTGTAATGTAATCTATATCTATAAAACAAAGTGTATGTATATGTGTATGTATATATGTATGTATGTAAATATGTATGTCCTTTATTTGTTCGCGAACGGCCCATCCGATTGAGATGAAATTTTCTACACGCCTTCCTTTCATTCCAGAGCTGTCAACTGTCATAGTTTTTTTTTCTTCTTCCTCCTCCTCCCTCCTCCCCCTCCCAAAATACGTACGTAAATATATGATGATGATGATGAAAGAATCCCCGAACCAAACCGCTAGGGAAAGGGAAGAAAATGACGTGACTACACAGAATCGTCACACGGCAATCATCATCATCAAGTGCCGTGCCGGCTGGCGTAGGCGTTCATGGCTCTCCGTAGATCTCAGTCTTTGGTTTTTTGGATCAATTCTGCTGCTGATATTCCTCCATGCCACGGCAATATCAATAACAATTCATCTTTTTATGTGTAAGGAAGTTATCTACAGTCGTGTAGAAGGGAAGAACTAGACGAGTATGAATTCGGAATGGCGAACTCTCTCCTCCTCTCTTCTCCTCCCTCCTCCTCCCTCTACCTCCTCCCTCCACCCTCCTCCTCTTCTTCCTCCCTCTCATCCCTCTCCCGACTCCCTCCTCCTTCTCCCTCTTCTTCTCCCTCTTCCTCTCCCCTCCTCCTCCATCCTCCTCCCTCCTACTCCCTCCGCCTCCTCCCCCTCCTCCCTCATCTTCCCTTCTCCTCCCTCTCCCTCCTTATCCCTCCTCCTCCTGCCTCCCTCCTCCTCCTCCTGCCTCCTTCTCCCTCATCATCCTCACTCCTCCTTCTCCCTTCTTCTCCCTCTTCCCTCTTCCTCCTCCTCCTCCCTCCTCCTCCCTCTACCTCCTCCTCCTCCCTCCACCCTCCTCCTCCCTTCTCCTCCTCTTCCTCCTCCCTTTCCTTCCTCCTCCTCCTCCCTCTACCTCCTCCTCCCCCTACCTCTTTCCTCCTCCCTCCTCCTCCTCTTCCACCTCCCTTTCCTTCCTCCCCTCCTCATTCTCCCTCCTTCCTCTCCCTCCTTCCTCCTCCTCCTTCCTTCTTCTCCCTCTGCCTCCTCCCTCCTCCTATCCCCTCCTCCTCCCTCCTCCTCCTTCTCCTCCTCCCTCCTTCTCCTCCTCTCCCCTCCTCCTCCTCCTACCCTCTTCCTCTTTCCCTCCTCCCTCTCCCTCCTCCATCCTCCTCCTCCCTCTTCCTCCTTCCTCCTCCTCCCTCTTCCTCCCTCTCCCTCCTCCATCCTCCTCCTCCCTCTTCCTCCTCCTTCTTCCTCCTCCTTCCTTCTCCTCCCTCCTCCTCCCTCTTCCTCCTCCTCCTACCTCCTCCCTCCTCCTCCTCTCTCCTCCTCCCTCCTCCCTTTTCCTCCCTCCTCCTCCCTCTACATCCTCCCTCCTCCTCTCCACTCTTCCTCCTACCCTCTTCCTCTTCCCCTCCTCCCTATCCCTCCTCCTCCCTTCACATTCCTCCTCCTCCCTCTTCCTCCTCCTCCCTCCTCCTCCTCATCCCTCCTTCTCCCTCCTCCTCCTTCTTCCTCCCTCCTCCTCCCTCCTCCCCCTCCTCCTTCCTCCTCCTCCTCTCCTCCTCCTCACTCCTCCTCCTCCTCCCTCTACCTCCTCCCTCCTCCTCCCTCTTCCTCCTCCTCATCCCTCCTCCTCCCTTCTCCTCCTCCCTCCTCCTCCTCCCTCTACCTCCTCCTCCCTTCACATTCCTCCTCCTCCCTCTTCCTCCTCCTCCCTCCTCCTCCTCATCCCTCCTTCTCCCTCCTCCTCCTTCTTCCTCCCTCCTCCTCCTCCCTCCTCCCCCTCCTCCTTCCTCCTCCTCCCTCTCCTCCTCCTCACTCCTCCTCCTCCCTCCTCCTCCCTCTACCTCCTCCCTCCTCCTCCCTTCACATTCCTCCTCCTCCCTCTTCCTCCTCCCTCCTCCTCCTCCCTCCTCCTCCTCTCTCCTCCTCCCTCCTCCTCATCACTCCTCCTCCCTCCTCCTCCTCCCTCCTCCCCCTCCTCCCTCTCCGCCTCCTCCCTCCTCCTCCTCCCTCTACCTCCTCTCCTCCCTCCTCCTCCCTCTACCTCCTCCCTCCTCCTCCCTTCACATTCCTCCTCCTCCTCTTCCTCCCTCCTCCTCCTCTCTCCGCCTCCCTCCTCCTCCTCCTCCCTCTACCTCCTCCCTCCTCCTCCTCCTCCCTTCACATTCCTCCTCCTCCCTCCTCCTCCTCCCCTCCTCCCCCTCCTTCTCCTCCTTCTCCCTCCTCATTCTCCCTCTTCCTCCTCCCTCTTCCTTCTCCCTCCGCCTCCTCCATCCTCCTACTCTCTCCTCCTCCTCCCTCCTCCTCCCTCTCCTCCTCCTGCTCCCTTCTCCTCCTGCGTTCTCCTCCTCCCTCCTTCTCCCTCCTCCTCCCTCTTCCTCCTCCCTCCTCCTCGCCTCCTCCTCCACACTACTCCTCCCTCCTCCTCCTAATCCCTCCTCCTCCCTCCTATTCCTCCCTACTCCTCCTGTCTCCTCCCTCCTCCTCCCTCCTCTTCCCTCCTCCACCTCCCTCTTCCTCCTCCCTCCTCCATTTACCCAAGACAGACAGACAGTCAGACAGATAGTCGGGAACGGGATCTTATATGACTACTTATATAATTTAAATGAGATGCTCTCCACCATGGGCTGGACCGGGTCAGACAGACAGACAGATAGATAGATAGACAGACAGACAGACAGACAGACAGACAGACAGACAGACAGTCGGGAACGGGAACTTATATGACTACTTATATGAATTAAATGAGATTCTCCCCACCAGGAGTTGGGCGATGCCGGGCCGGGTCAGACAGACAGACAGATAAATAGTCGGAACGGGAACTTATATGACTACTTATATGAATTAAATGAGATTCTCCCCATCAGGGTCTGGGCGAAGACGGGCCGGGTCAGACAGACAGACAGATAGACAGACAGACAGATAGTCGGTAACGGGAACGAGAACTTATATGACTACTTATATGAATTAAATGAGATGCTCCCCACTAGGGTCTGGGCGAAGCCGGGCCGGGTCAGCTAGTACAATATAAAATAACACAAAGTCCTGCCACGTAAAACATAATGCCACTGAGAATACACTGCAAACCACTTAAGGCGATCTCGGATGTGGCGAATTTATGTTGTGAAGAACAATACTGTATTGTACGTTGTAAATGCACTACTATATGCTTGAACTCTTATAAGAGGAATTTCTGATAAAAAAGAACTATTTCTTGGGTCCCAGGTGAGTTCGCCTTATTATGTATTGCCATAAGGGTGCGAAGCGGCAAACACATATAATCATGGTCAAAGGATAAACACGTGGGACCAGCTCACCTCCTCGCAACCTTGCATTCCCTGGACGTGTCCAGAACATTCTAACAATTACTTGGTGGTCATTGTATTAGATTAGATCCGCGGTATCTTCGTGGCTAGACACTCCCCTGCTAGCCCGTGCGGGCAGGGGTTCGATCCGTATCGGGGGCGGTTTGGGATTTTTAAAATTAACCTGGACTCGCATGTCGACCCAACCTAAAATGGGTACCCAGGAAATGCTTTGGGAAGTAAATGCGGCGGGGTTTTACTAGCCACATCACCCATCGAGCCCCGAATAGTCTATACAAATCTGGGTTTAGCATCATATACCCCATGCTTCTTAGGGTGTGTAAACGGGACCTTTGTATGCTTGATATTACTAGAAACAGAAGGACTAGTAATGATTATACTAAATGTTAGCAATATTTAAAAACTGGGAATGAAAAGAGAGTTAATGAAAGAAATAAATAAGAGGCAAGTGAAATATTTTGGCCACGTTAATAGATATAGCACTCATAAAAACCATACTGGAGGGCAAGGTTGAAGGCAAGCGAACAAGAAGTAGATAACGATACACGTGGGACGATAACATCAAGAAATGGACGAACATTAGTCTGACAGAGTGTACAGTCAAGGCAAGAGACAGACAGTGTTGGGGATCAATTGCAGCCAACCTTTATTGTGGAGACGGCACTTGATTGATTGATTGATTGATTGATTGATTGATTGATTGATTGATTGATTGAGCATTATTTGTAAATCCAAGATAGCTATTCATAGAATGCAATATTATGGTTCAGATATTCAGGCAATCAGTTTATCTCCCACTGTCAATCAAGATAGGAACAGGGATATTACTAAATTTATTAAATTACTAGCATTATTTGTAAATCCAAGATAGCTATTCATAGAATGCAATATTATGGTTCAGATATTCAGGCAATCAGTTTCATCTCCCACTGTCAATCAAGATAGGAACAGGGATATTACTAAATACCAGCTATAGTACACAGCCTGTGGTGGTATTGACAGATGCAAAATCAGTACTCGAGGTGCTCCTGTCTGGAATATTGCTGGTAATACTGATATTACTTTCTGAACTAGGCAGCCAGCATTAGGTCACCATACATACAGTGGATACCGTCTCACCGTGAAGTACCCCGAAAATTCAGAGCTGATAGACTAAGGAAGGAGCAATAGAAGAACACCTTGATACACCCGTTATATACCATCAATAGAAAAAAAATGATTAAATCAGTCAGAAGGCCATCAAGACCGTATTAAAGACGACTACCACCTTTTGGACGGAACCAGAACAAATCATTATTCTGCACCTCAGAACAGGATTCGATAGGGTTAGGTTATGTAAACTCATGCATACAAAATTCAAGATTGGTGAATTAGCCATGTGCACAAATGGAATGGCATCGCAGACAGCACAGCACATACTCCAAGATTGTCCAAAATACAACATATCTAGGCAAACCTTCTGGCCTAGAGAGACAACTGTGGGAGATAAACTTTATGGACCACTGAGTCAACTAATAAAAGACAGTTAAATTCATACAAGAGACATACAGTGCAGTTACAGACACATTTAAAGTGAACGAAAGAAAAGGAGGATTATAATTCAATCGATCGATCAATCCAGTGCTGTCTCCACAATGAAAGCTGTCTGCAGTGGATTTTCAACACTGTCTGTCTCTCTTGATTGTACATTCTGTCATATTATGTTCACCAATCGTCCCACTTGTACCGTTGTCTACCTCTTGCTCGCTTGCCTTCAACCCTACCTCCAGTAAAATGTGTATACGAGTGTTATGTCTGTTAACGTGTACAAAATATTTCACTTGCCTCTTTTTTATTTCTCTCATCAACTCTCTTTTCATTCCCAGTTTCTTAAGAACCTCTGTATTTGATTATTTTGCCCCTCCGTGAAATACTACATATTCTTCTGTATATTCACATCTCCAGGGCCTCTACTCATCTTTCTAATTGTTTGTTCACAGTCCAGGTTTCCGCTCCTTATAGCAGTGTTAAATATACATACCAATTGACAATTCTCATTTTAATGCGTTGTTAATCTCCGCAGATGTTCTTTAATTCAAATATTTATGGAACTCTAACACAGAAATATCCTCTACAGGTCCACCAGCATTAATTCTCCCAACGGATGACAACGCAGCAGAGTCCGCTCCTCACAGCGGCAATGAAGCGGATCACGAAACAAAGTTCAGCTCTTTTGATTTCCTGGCACTTTGCAGTACTCCAACCTGGCTGGGTCCAGAGCGGAGAAAGTCCAGGCGGCGATCCAGGTCACCCATGCCTTCTCCCCATGTGCTACAGCATGGGTCTCAGGGTGTAAGTAACCCGTTGTTTTTGTTTCTGTTTTGTTTATAATCTCCTTGATTTGTTTATTTATTGCGTTTGAAGTTCTGCAGATTTTAACGACCGTTAACATTGACAGCCGACGCTATGGTGAATGAATGATGAACGCTATTCGTAATCCCGCTTACCGCGTTTGAAAAACAGCTACTGGCGATTTGGAAGCAGACCGCCTTTCGTTGATTTTCATATAACGGTATGAATGCCGGTCCTTCAGAAAACAATGACAAAGTACTGAACGTAAACTTGCTAAGAAATCACGAACTGACTCAAACAGACTAGATTTGGCTATGACAACCTTTAAAGAATATGCAACGTAACCATTGAATAAATTTACCGAACTTGATCACCATCTAGTGTATTTTTCTTCGGCTATAAATATTGGATACAGAGTATAAATAATGTTAAACCAGTTCAGCTGTATAGATTAGAAGCACGGAGAATGACTTAAAGTATATCTAATAAACTTTAAAAAATTCACTAATTGCTACCTGCGAAGAAAAATGGGAGAACGGCTGAATGAGAGAATCACAAATGTTGAACTCACGGAGAGACTTAAACAAATTCTAGTGAATCAAGAAGTGAAGTAAGGATGGTGGAGCTGGATAGGGCACACGCTGAGAAAATTAAGGATAGTATAATTACACACAGCCTTGTCTGAAACCAACAGGGCGAACGAAATAGTGGGAGAAATAAAACCTCACGGAGTAGAGAATTAAAGACAGATGGATAATATGGGAAGAACATGACAAAACTGAAGGAGATAGCCCAAAATGCAACGGCTTGGCGTCAGTTGGTTGACTGTCTAAGCATGAATGGTGAACAATGGTCAAAGAAAGAATTAGATAAAGTAATACTAGATCTGTGTGAAAAAAGTTAATGAAAGAAATAAAAATGAGGTTAGATTTGAAGATATAATACTTTTATAAACACTATTCTGGAGAGTAAGGTTGAAGACAATCAAGCAAGAGATAGACAATGATACAAGTAAGAAGAAGATGATATCAATAGATGGGTGAATAGCGATCTGACAAAATGTACAATCAAGGCGAGAGACAGACAATATTGGAGACCCATTGCAGCCAACCTTCATTGTGCTTGACTGAGATCCATTTGGATGTAATTTTACAGTTTGTCAATGTTGGCATTTGGCATTTAACAGGCAAGGACAGGTCATCAATGTTCATTCAGGATAGAAGGATGTAACATAAGTGTGAATAAGCACAAGCTTAAGTATAATCTCACTGACTCACCACTATACCCTTTAGGATTAAGCGACCAAATTGCTGAACACGTTCTCCAGGAATGGCTTGTGTACGGCGAGCTAAGAAAACTATTCTGGCCCACTGTGTCAACGATAAACTGCCAAATGCATGGCAATACAGAGAAACTGCAAACGGTTCGGTTCATCGTAAAATAAGCACAGACAGCGATCACAAGAAGAAATGACACTTATAACAACAAACAAGTAAGCAGCTTGGGAATATGATACATAGGAACACAGTGACAACAAACAGAAAGTATCAGTCTAGCGCGCACCCTTACGAGTGCACACACACACGCGCACACACACACACACCCACACACACACACACACACACACATTCATACCTATCTCAGTGCACCACACACACACACACACACACACACACACATACACACACACACGCACGCATACACCCTACACATCACACACACTGATGCGCCCTGTATCCTCCTTGGAACAATCGACCGTTAGGAAACACTGACTCTGAAACTTGAGGATGAAAAACCAAAACAGGAGAAATGAGACCCCCCATACGCAATGTGTTATTTACAACACGATGAAACAGTCGGACAAGAAGAAATACAATAACAGTAGGGGAAGACACCAAATTAAGTATATACACGTCAAGAGAGGAAGAATTAAACAGTTTAGCCAAATAACAAAGGTTTTAAAGATGCAATCATAGTTACAGAGCAATGAGAAATCCAAACAAAATATATAGATTAATGGCATTAGGAAACTTTACCAAATTATGGCCATTCAATATCTAATCACCTGGCCTAGGAAGAAGTGAGAGTTTCTGTGTTTGTTTGTATGTGTGATTGTTTGTTTGTTTGTTTTCGTGACCTTATTTATTGGATAATTCTTTTCTTTTTAAAGTCGCTATTCATTTGATGACTTTGCTTGAACATATTGAACGTGACTTCTTTTTGTTTCGTTCAGTTGAAATGTTTCTATGTCTGCAAATGTTGTCTCTTGAAGGAATTTCATTGTCTTTCTTAGTTCACTCAGTGGTCCATAGAGCTTATCGTCCACTGTTATTTTTCCAGGCCAGAAGGTTTTCCTGGATATATAGTATTTTGAGCAGTCTTCGAGTATGTGATCTGCTGTCTGCGGCACTAAACGTGAAACTGATAGTTCATTATGTTTCCTTTTCAACTTCTCCATGCATAAAAAATAAATTCTTTTTATTTGTCGTTCAGTATGTCTAACTTCTTCTTTCATGCAGAAAAAAAAAAAAATATCCCGTGGGCCAGCATATTTGATGCAAATCTCTTCTTCTTCTTCTTCTTCTTCTTCTTCTTCTTCTTCTTCTTCTTCTTCTTCTTCTTCTTCTTCTTCTTCTTCTTCTTCTTCTTCTTCTTCTTCTTCTTCGTCTTCTTCTTCTTCTTCTTCTTCTTCTTCTTCTTCTTCTTCTTCTTCTTCTTCTTCTTCTCCTCCTCCTCCTCCTCCTCCCGTCTTCTTCTTCTTCTTCTTCTTCTTCTTCTTCTTCTTCTTCTTCTTCTTCTTCTTCTTCTTCTTCTTCTTCTTCTTCTTCTTCGTCTTCTTCTTCTTCTTCTTCTTCTTCTTCTTCTTCTTCTTCTTCTTCTTCTTCTTCTTCTTCTTCTTCTTCTTCTTCTTCTTCTTCTTCTTCTTCTCCTCCTCCTCCTCCGTCTTCTTCTTCTTCTTCTTCTTCTTCTTCTTCTTCTTCTTCTTCTTCTTCTTCTTCTTCTTCTTCTTCTTCTTCTTCTTCTTCTTCTTCTTCTTCTTCTTCTTCTTCTTCTTCTCCTCCTCCTCCGTCTTCTTCTTCTTCTTCTTCTTCTTCTTCTTCTTCTTCTTCTTCTTCTTCTTCTTCTTCTTCTTCTCCTTCTTCTTCTTCTTTCTTTTCTTCTTCTTGTATTATAATTCAATGTCTCAACGCTGTGTTATCACTGCCAGACATGAACAACCCTTGAAACACACGGGAATAAAATCACATCGTGTGAGATGAGATGCACAAGAAATGCAATTGGAAAAACAGGAGAGATCGGGGGACAAATGAGAAACTTAGAACAAGTGTAAGCCTTAGACCGATTTCTGACTTTCGGATATTTAGTTAGAATGGATCATGACCAACCAGCGGCTAGAGCGTTCTACGCGAGAACATGGGGATGCAAGGCGTGAGCACAGCCCAGAAAGAGTTGGCTAGGTGTAGTAAAAGAGATATTGTAGAGATCGAATATGACATTAGAACAAGCACAAGACATGCTAAACATAGAAAATTGCATCTACCTCCTCTGTGACGCTTCACGGCAAAAATAATAGGACAAAGGAAGAAGATGAAGAAGCTGACTATCATCCTAGGCACATCACCAGGAGGGGACAGCTTGGGTACGTGGACAACAAGAAAGTTGGAAGGAAAGAGAGACGTGGGAAGGCCGTGAGAGAAAGTATTGCTCAGTTTAACAGCATTGCAAGGAGAAACATGTGTATCAGACAAGATTGGCAATATACAAGACAAAAAGCTGTGAAACGACATAATGACCAACATCGCATGGCTTGGGCTATGAGAACAAGAAGAAGAATCACCCCAGGACGCTGTGGAAAATAACAAATATCATTATCAACATCGAGTATTTTGTCTACTGACGAGGGCTATCATGTTTCTCCCTATCTCCAACATCATCTATCGATTTGTTCGCAGACACTCCCTTGCCTTGACACAAGGTTGTCAAGAATGTTCTATCATTGCCTTCCTCTATCTCTCTTGTACTAATCTTACTAGTTGCCGCAAACTGTTCTAGTTTGTGATGCGGCCTAGAAACAGGTGTCTGACTCTTTCTGATGTTTGTGATAAGTTCATAGCCGCTGTCAAAAAGACTCATTTTGGCTGTATATGGAGATTTCAGCATTCTTTTGTAAAACCACATATCTGAATCTTCTATGGATTTGTTGTTGTTGCGTATGTGTGTTACATGTATATGTGATATTAAAACGTAATACAATTTATAGCTTAATAATATCTAAGCGGAAGATGTGTATATTAGGAGAATTAAACCTATGACATCGACATTACTAGGCCAACAATCTACTGCTCTACCACTACGACGACATGAACTATTTCCTTAAATAAAATGTCATCAGTCATCATATCCAGTGAACATCACACCATGTTTACGCCTGTAACAGTCCCGGCTCCATCTTGGACTACGCTAGGGCCGGAAATGACCTTTGCTATTTGTTTTTCCTACCACAGTTGTCGGTGAGAAGCCAAATGAAGCGGGTACGGTATACCACATTTCCCAATAATTTAATTTCATCTATTTTTCTAACAATTCTAACAGTTGCATTCTTGAATGTGCAGATTTATTCTCTTTGTGCTAATATACTCAAACAATACTACAATGTATAGCCATTATACAGCTTTTTTTTTTTTTTAGTTTGTACATGTATATATCCATCTGTATGTGTATATATCAAACAATATACCTATATACTTTACAATTAACAAGTATGATGCATTTTCTATACTGTACTGATATTATCCGTTACTTTTTACTTCTTGACCTAATTCAGTTTTCAAACAATATTGATATAAATTATTATTGCTTGGACTTCAGATGCTTATGGCATACTTCTTTTTTAAAAAAAAACATGTTTGTTAAAATTAATTAAATGACGTCTTTTTGGAGTAGATATAATTCGCGTGTTAACTATTATTTTAAATAATAAAAAATAAATTATATCATTTTTAGTTCTGACGAGCAGACGGCAATCGACCATTTTGAATGTATTTGGATATTTAAAATTATTATGTAACGTAAGGAATAATTACTGTGATATCGAATTTATTCTTTTGTGCCCGTACTTTGTTTAATTAGAGTTTATATGCAGACTTTAACATTTGCCCAAAATACCAAACTTTACAAACGTAATAGATAACAATTATAAATAATTAGTGTAACTTAACAAAGAGTTTTGTTTCGCTAAGCATCTTTGAAACACATTTTATGTTTTTATTTTACCAAACTATGCGTAATCTTTCCTTAATGAATGTTTAAATGCCAGTTTCTTTAGAATCTAGTTGACTTGTTCAAATCAGGACCAAAGCATGCTTGCATACTGTGCACGGTTTTTAGTGCATCTGCTATGAGAACATCGTGAAATCTCTTTATCTCTCTATCTACATTAATATTATATTAGTATATTTGATTATTTGACCTTTCACTTTTTGTCGCGCATACAACGACGGCTTTTTAACTGGTCATTTTGCTTTCGGGTTTAGTAAATAAACTAAAGAAGATACAGGCAATCTACAAGGCAGGAAAAATAGAGGAAGACCCAAAAACACACGGAGAAGAGAAGTAGATTCAGAAATTAATAATATGAGGCAGGGCTGCAAGTGATAGTTAAGAATAGGAGCGATTGAAGTAAGTTGCTTGAACGCCTATGGCCCAATGAGCTATAACAAGCGAAAAAAGAGGGAGAGAATATTTGCAAATCGTTTGTGCAATGGCAAAGAGTGGGTACTTCAGAATGTGGGTTTTTGTTCTGAAGAGGCATGTTGATAACAATAATACCTGACTTTTGCGGAACAATAATATATTATACTACACGTTTCTGGTTTTCACCTGGTATCAACCACACATGGTTTGTACATACCATTAATTAAATATAACGCCACTTTATGGTTTTTACAACATAATAATGCATATGCCAATAACAACTGGCTTTTACATACCGTTTGGGTAAAGTACATCAACATGATAGGTATTGTTATATACTAGGTCATAATATAATGATATATTAGCATCATTACCCTCTTTAGACAACAATCATCTTCAAATTAATATCCGAATTGAGGCTGACTCAGTCACAGGATTATTATTCTAAGCCAAGCGATGGACCCTTATATAATTTCTCTTCTTGAGTAGAACGGAGTAGGAATCATGGTAGAATGGAATGATGCAGGTGACCAATGTTATCTCCAATCTGGGGTAAAGTGTACATTTTAAGCGCTTGGTACAACTATTTGTCGCTCAGAACAAGGCAGGAGAGGCGACGATGAAGTTAAAATAAAAGTATAATAGCTCGAAAATGTAATGCTTGCAGCTCACGACTTACTTAGAACACTCCACAGATTAGAGGATGCAGGGTAGGTGATCATCTCCTGTCCTCTTCACCTATCAGCTTTAGGAGAAATCCCTGGTATGCATTTTACAAAGTCGCATTGATCCAAGAAATGTACGGAGACAGAAACCAAGTCCCTTCTGAAGTGTGGATTGAATACGCCCTTCATTTCTAAAAACCAGTATTTTGTCCAGTTTGAAACCACGACTTCCTTAAATACCATTATTGGGATACATAAGATTATATTTGGCTTTACGAGTAAAACACCCATGTTATGGTAGTATCTGGTGTATTGCAGTATAAACCTCTAGTATTCCAGCAATTTCTGGGTTTCTGACAAATGTCGTTAATTCAACTGGAGCAGTGACTTGGGGGGTAGTGAAATGCGCTGTTTCAGAATCACCTCTCATACCCAGTTCAGGGTTCGAAATCATATCCGGACGATTTGGAAGTAGACGTCTTTGCTTTAATGTCCATGGTTTTAGGCGTTGGCCTTTCAGAAAGCAATGGCAAACTACTGAGCTAACATTGTCTAGTAAATCACAAATAGTTAATACATGCTGGGGTTGATAAGAATGTCCTGTTGCGGAATTTCAACTAACTTTTTAACCACAATAAAAAGTTAGTTGCATATCCTTTACAGGACGTCGCAGTCAACCAAAGAATTTCTTTGTGCTGTTTGTGAACTCTTGGTAAGCTTACGTTCAGTAGTTTGCCATTGCTTTCTGAACAACCGGAACCCATACCATTGTTTTTAAAAAATCCAACGCAAGACGCTCTGCTGCCAAATCGCCCGCAGTTGTGTTTCGGACGCGGTATGTGGGATACAAACTGCGTCCGTAAAGTCTCTGCCACGGAGCAGGCTATTTTAACCATTAATCAGTATAATATATGCGTCAGTGTTTACATTATGAAAATAAAGCATCGGTTTGCATGTACTAATTACCATGTTTGTAGAATCTGCATATCTTAAAATAATAGAGCAGGAATTACAATTTGAAGCCGGAAACAAAAGAAATAACGCGGGAAAAGGGAGCACTAGGCTATTTAAAATTTAAAAATAGAAAATGTTGCAGCTATTTTCGAAACAATAAAAGAGGTTAATGCATACACCACTTAATTAAAATCCCGTATTTACTTAGCAGAAAGCAATCAAGGGCTAAGGAATATTCATAAATTATCTTCTTTAAAGTTTCTTGCTTGCTTGCATCCTGTTCGCTTTTTATTTAAAAACTGACTTTTTTGGTACACGACAAATGGTCCAATTTAAGAGTGTTATTTTTTTTTTTTCTCATTTGGACTTTAGGTATCTCGTGATATTTTCCTTCCTTCTCTTTAAGAGTGGACAAATAAATCGAAATTGAAGTGCATTATTTATTTCCCTTTGTTTCATCCCTAAGAAAGAAGTTTGTTTCGTTTTTGCACCACACGTCTCGCATGCTGTGTTGTATTTGCTTGTATCGTTGTCAACTTTACTAACCAAATTGTGTTAATTATTATTTGATAAACATGGTATGATAGTGATGTATAGGCACATAACACTTTAACCAAGGCACAGCTTGAGAGGGAGAGAGAGAGAGAGAGAGAGAGAGAGAGAGAGAGAGAGAGAGAGAGAGAGAGAGAGAGAGAGAGAGAACAATTGAAATGTATTGTAGCAGCCGAAAATGGTTCACGGAGCAGTTTTTATTAAATTGTTTAAAATTCTAGAGGATCGACTTCATTGCACCGGGTGTTACCCCATATGGCTCGGTCTCTTTCCTCGGGGAGGCCTGCTGAAAGCATCACACAAAGCACGAACTCCGTACCACCAGTAAAGACCCCCAGAGGTCTCCGAGAAAATTGGAAAAGTAATATGGGAAGACAACAGTAAAAGATACTTTACAGTCTTTTGTCAACCCTTGAAAATAAATGACATAATCTGTTAAAAATAATAAGGAGATTGGATTTCTCATTACGCAAGGCATATTATTTATATATTTATCTTGTATGGACTTGAAATTGCACTTCGGCACCTGGTCCTAGAGAAGTTTATACCTAGGTCACAGCGATGGATGCATGTTATGACTCAGGCGACATAAATGTCACTGCAGGGGACTTTATAATTAACACTCTATGACTGACACAAATAGCAAAGGTGTGATGAACGGTTTCATGGTACCAGGTGTTATCCACAACGACTGGTTATTTCTGTGGTGAAGTGGTCAAGCCGTTTGACTCGGGCTCCGAAGGTTGTGGGTTCGATTCCGGGCCGCGTCCTTCGGTTCACGAGTGAAATTTTTCGGAGACTCCTGTGGGTCGTAGCTAGAGCTACGGAGTTAGTGCTTTGTACGATGCTTTCCGAGCTGCGGAAAGATACCGAGCCATATGGGATTAATAACCCGGTGCAATGAAGTCGACCCTGTTGACTTTTAAGCGACTTTTTAAGAGTGGCGGCTGAAAGCGCCTAACGGTGCTCGATTTCCGTAGCCCCAGCGACCACCCACAGAGGTCTATGAAATAAATTGTCCCCGTGAACAGAACGCTAAGTCAGAAAGAAGCCCAAGAACTTCAGAACCCGAGTCAAGCGGCTTAACTACTGCGCCACGGAGAATCCCATAGTAGTGCAGTGGCTGGCACACGTGGTGACCATGTGTTCAAATCCCAATGGAAGTAGATATATTTTTTTTTTTTTTTTTTCCAATTGTCTAGAACCCCGAAGTCAACTTAGCCCTAAATGGGAACTAGGATGATGTTATCCTAATCAGCCATCGAGTGTTGGTTGGTCACGCAGTTTGGGGTTAACACCATATACCCCAATAGACCTCATAGCACGTAGAGGTGCCCGTTACCGGTTTTATTTGCACCTGACGGTAACAATCGTGGTCTGTGTGTCCTAATATATCTGGGCACTTTGCTAGGAGAAGGCCTGGTTGATTACGTCTGATTTCCTCCCATCCTGTGTTCAGATCACAATGAACAAATGAGATTCTCATTTCCCGCCATCAGCATGGCAATGTGAACTGATTCTGTGCCGCACAAACAGCAGGCTTGAACCACACATGGTGCACAATCATATCAAAAAGTATTATAATATATATGTTCGTTCACTGAGCACTGAAATTGCGGAAGATACCACGAAACAAAACATATAACACGGTGACCCTTGTACGACGATATATCATCCTACTGTCCAAATAGGATGTCACATTTGGCAATATATTATCCTTTGGTAGTGTATCATTTAAGGTAATATAGTGGGATGAATTTAATGAAAATAACTCGTATATTAGTCAGTTATGTTTGTGGTGATTCAGATTTGCTTTCGTGATGTGATCTATTGTGGTGATGCATACAATATGTGGTTTGTCTGCATGGTCTTGGTGTATTTTGCATTTTATCTGTTCATTTTATGTTTAATTAAGCATGTGCATTTTTCATTTATGCATGCTTCTGTGAATGCTATTTTAGAAATGTAAAGTTTATATTCATGTATGATTTTGCTGTAAAAGATCTTAGTATATTTAGCGATATTGAAGAATGTACATATTGGTGTGATTTCTCGCAGCATACAGCACGATATTGAAGAATATACACATTGCAAATAACTTTCTTGATTTACTTTCACGATGTCGAATAATATACACACTGATGTCATTTCTCGCAATATATTGCACAATTCAGAATAATATACACAGTGATATATTCTTTTGAGTATACTGCATGACATAGAGGAATATACACATTGCTATAATCTCTTGAGTATACGGCACAATATAGAAGAATATACACATTGCTGTAATCGCTTGAGTGTACTGCACGATACAGACGAATATTCAAGGTGTTTGTAAAGTCTCACTACACTTTGCATGTATAACAAATTTGAAAAATGAAGTACCTGCTGTTATCAAAAAATATGCTCCACCGTCCATCGTGAAATCAATATGCAGTGCATGGCTGTCGTCTGCTGGAGTAATTCTTTGCACTCCAAACAGAATGGTGTTATCAACGGAAGACAGCATTTTTTTTTTTCAGATTTGTTCTACATACAAAGTGTAGTGAGACTTTACAAACACCCGGTACATATTGCTAAGATAATTCGTACTACACTCGACGAGATTGAAGAATATACGTATTGCTATGATCTTTCGCACTGTACTGCACGATATGGAAGACAGAGGAATATACGCATTGCTATTAACTTCCTTAGTATACTGTACGACATGAAAGAATATACTGTTGACGAATATGCTCGTACATATGGGTGCAATATCTCGCAGTATACTGCACGAAATTAAAGAATATATACATTGCTATTAACTTTCTCAGTGTAGACACGATATCGAAGAATGTATACATTGCTATTAACTTTCTTAGTGTAAGGCACGATATAGAAGAACATATAAATTTAAGTTAACTTTCTTAGTGTAAGGCACGATATAGAAAAATATACAAATTGCTATTGACTTTCTTAGTGTAGGACACTATATCGAAGAATATACGAATTGCTATTAACTTTCTTAGTGTAAGGCACGATACCGAACAATATACACCAGTGGTTCTCAACCTGTGGGGGAATTCCTCCTCCCCCCCCCCCTTCCGAAGGGGGAATTTTAGGGTTTCCGGGGGGGGGGGGGAGAGATTGAGATTATTTCAAGATAGCGTTAATACAATAACCGATTACTTGATATTGTTTTTACCCTCCATAGTTTACTATTCTGTACTTCTCGCTCTTCTGGAATTCGCTTTATAACGTTAAGTAGAACCGCAAATCACGTTTTATGTTCTAGTATGTGTTATTAAATTTAGCTTCCATTTTTACGTATACTGTGTACTGTGGGGTTTTTATAGGAAGGAAATACGAAAAAGGGGGGGGGGGGAATGGACATTCTGAACAAATGGTGAAGGGTGCATGGGCCAAAAAAAGGTTGAGAACCACTGATATACACATTGCTATTAACTCTCTTAGTATACGGCCCGACTCTTGAAGCTTCTGACGAAATGCTGATCCAACAGTACCAACGTTCACGTTATATGGGTATATTCTCATTATTATCATCATCATCATCCAGTACCGTGCCGGCTGGCGTAGACTTTCATGCTTCTCCTCAAATTGCTATCTTGACAGCATGGATCAATTTTTGTGTTGTCTCACTACCGTGCCATGATACAAGACTGTCAAAAATGTTGTCACACTGTCGTTCTCTATCACTCTTTCTACAAATCTTTCCGGTTGTCACAACATGTTCCTGTTTTTTGTCTTCTCATAATGTGGCCCAAAAATCATGCATTGAAAATTGCCACGATTGGTTATGAATAGTTTTCAGATCCACGCATCATATAGTTTGCTTGTTTGCAACCTCCCGTGAACTTATTGTTGGCAAATTAAGGCAGCACTCGTGGTTGTAATGGATATGCTACATATAGTAGATGCGGTTATTGTACACAGTGTACAACCTGGGTTATAATTAAATTGTAAGAATACAGAAAGTGGGGTCGTCTATAAGAAGAAAACAGAAAGTGGGGTCGTCTATAAGAAGAATGAAATACTACAATGGAATATAACGATATATGGGAATATTCTTAAACAAGTGAACCGGTACAACTATCTTGAGACAGTCATAACATCTGATGGGATGTACCAAAAGGTAGCCTTTTGTAACATGGAAAACGTACTGACAAATAATTAAATGTCAAAGATAAAACTGTGTTAAAGTGCTACATAGAACCTGCACTTTTGGGTGGATTTGAAACGTGGACGATGCGCAGACAAGCTGAAAAACATATTATGGCTGTGGAAATGTGGTGAAATGTTGTGTGAAAAATAATATAACATCCTACTAAAAACTAAATTACAGCGGAAAATGGAACGTTAATGAGTAAAAGGAAGACACTGCTTCAAATGGATGGATTTATATCAAGAGATGGACAGGAAAGAAGATTTCAGTCAATACTAAGAGGTTGAGAGATGGTGAATCATCATCATCATGTGTTGTGCCGATGAGCGGTGGCGGTCACGTTTTACAATATCACGCGATCACCAGAGTCGTGGATCAGCTTTGCGGTCTTGTCTCGACCATACCACGTGGTCAAGCCTTCCATATATTTACTTCTCTGCCTTCCCCTTGTTCTCTTCCCCTCAATCTTGCCAGTTGTCACCAAGATCTCCAATTAATTTCTGTACATAACGCGTCCACAAAATGTTGTCTGTCTACGTCTAATTTCTCTAATCAGTGTACGGTTTTCATTTGCCTCTCGTAGGACTTGGTCATTTGTTTTTCTGTCTGTCCATGATATTCTTTGCATTTTCCTCAGAAACCACATTTCCACAGCCGTCAGATGTTTTTCAGCTTGTCTAATCATTGTCCACGCTTCACATCCATACACAAGTACAGGCTCTATGGAGCACCTCAACACTCTTTACTCGTTGCAAATGCCATCTTTCTATTAGATGGTGAATGCCGGAAGTCAGTTGCATTCCTTCAATATGAAGATGGCCATGTGTATTGTGTGTAATCACGAATCGTGTGTTTACATGTGCATAACACCCGTGTTGTTGGAAATTAACAGGCGGACAGATTGGCTGGTGCTGCATCATTAAGGGGTGATATGATGCATGATAAGGAACATGTGGTGAAGGCTCTCTGGGAGCGCGCGAATAATGCAGACCAAATAGACTATCATGGTCAAGAGAGAATGCACCAGCAAGGGGTGGTCACAGGATCTGGTCGACAGTCGTCACTCAGAGGTAAACAAGACGGATATATAATCAAATTGTATTGGGCACCATTAGTATTGGAACTCTCCGCTGGCTGTTGAAAATGATGACTGAGTGCTTATTGAAATGCCCCCCCCCCCCACCCCCCTCCCCCCGGGCAATGATGTCGGTTCTTGACTCAACTCAACTCAACTTAACTCAGCTTGACTCAACTTAACTTAACTCAACTTAACACAGCTCAACTCAACTCAGATCACCTCATCTGTACTCAACTCAAACTGAAATCAGCTCAACAATACATGTAAAGAAAGTAACACAAGGACCCGCTTACCCGCCTTCAGTAAATTTGGGTATGTGAAGCTAACCCATAGTGTTAGGGACCAATGGGCACTCGTTGGTGGTGTGGTTAGTATCACTCCGGCCGCTTTTTCTTCCCAAGTCATTTCCTGGTACTCTTTGCCAGCTTATTCGATCTGGGAGCGGTGTCAATTGTAACAACTGGAATCTGACCTGATGAGAATCAAACCCATGTCCATCGGGCCTGTACGCGGGAATCTAGCCTCTACACCACTGCGGTTCCCTTACTTTTACATGATGATGTTGATATGTACATAGCTAGAGACAAGTTGCAATTATGATCGTAGAAACTGTAAAATAATATACCATTGAATGTCTTTAAGTAACAGAGATTTTATTATACAGTGCGTGGAGGAGTATGGACAACGGAAAATCTTAATTCAGGACATTAACTGGATCTTAAGCATTATCCCATGTAGGGGTCGTGAGGATCAAGCAGTTTGCGCATGCTAAATAGAGATTGGCTTGAACCGTGGAAGAACAACGGGGTGTTCGTTTTTGTGGTCAGAGGCTGTGAGGTCTTGTGAAATCTACAGAAGAATGACGGTTCAGTTTGGAGACAGTTGGTTGAGTCGATGAGTGTGTATAAATCGATGGAAAGATTTCCTATTGAACGACACACACGCTCACGCACACATACACACACACACACACGCACGCACGCACGCACGCACGCACGCACGCACACACACACACACACACACACACACACACACACACACACAGAAATTCAAGACTCAGGAATCCGCTGGAAAAGTCTTGATGACCATCTTTTGGGACCTGAAGGACCCTATAATGGAGCATTTTCAGGAAAGATGCGACATGATGACTAGTGCTCGATACAGTGACATGCTGGTGAACAAACCAAAGCCCACTATAAGATGGCAATGCCGCGGACTACCCTCGAAAGGAGTATTGTTTCTGCACGACAACGTCCGCCCTCATACAGCCACACATACGGTGGACACACATGCTCTGAAATTTGAGGTCTTGAAACATCCAGCATACAGTCCAGACTTGGCACCATCGGGACTTTCACTTGTTTGGACCCTTGAAAGAACATTTGCGGGGTCTGAGGTTTGCAGTTAATAGAGACGATGCAAAACTGATTTAAGGGCACACCCAAACACGTGTTCTTATAACGACATCATCAAGCTTAGTGGACAGGTGGACAAGTTGTGGTGCCAGGCAGCGCGACTATGTTGAGAAATAACACACACGCACGCACGCACGCACGCACGCACGCGCACGCACACACACACACACACACACACACACACACACATATATATATATATATATATATATATATATATATATATATATATATATATATATATATATATATATATATATATATACAATGTATGGTTCGCACTATTATAAAATAGTTATTCGTTAAATTCCTGTTACATAGTGACTTCCACAACACGTTTCTTTATATACCTGAATTATTTAGTATTTTACATCTTCAGTCAAAATAATACTTTTGATGATGATGATGATGATGATGGTGATAATCATTATGATGATAGGCTAACATTGTCTTAACAAGACTTGTTGACAATCAACTGATACTTTTCTGGAAAATCGTCTTAGTTGTAATGGAAGTAGAAACACCTACACACAAAGCTAGCTGGATTCGAACACACATTCTTTAAGGTACATGAAACACGGTGCAACGCAAACACTGCATCGGTTTGTTGATGCCATAAATCTGGACGTCCGAGAGCGAATGGGGAAGAAGAAGAAGAAGAAGAAGAAGAAGATACATTAAATCATGTAAGCACTCACATGAGGATCAAACTGCAAAGCACGGGGATGGCATGCGATTATTTAGTCACTAAACCACGTCACCGCCCTGATCCATCCATAGTATGCGTAATGTGTTTAATTTTGAAACAAATTTTGAAGCTATCTGTTTTAAAGTATAGTATTGTTTTAATGCACTACGCGTATCTGTCTCATCTCATCTCATCATGTTCCTCTTGTACTTTGTGGTGTCAAGGTGAAGTATAAACAGTGGGAGAGTGCCCGCTTACGGGCTTCCTGTATTGATATTCCCATGGACTCTGTTATTCCCTGCGTCCATCGTTTACATGGTTCCTCTTGTACTTTGTGGTGTCGAGGTGAAGTATAAACAGTGGGAGAGTGCCCGCTTACGGGCTTCCTGTATTGATATTCCCATGGACTCTGTTATTCCCTGCGTCCATCGTTTACGTGGTCGGCCTCTTCCTCTGTACATCAATGCTTGTTGTGGTATACTGTTAGATGTTATCTACTTGCATGGCCAAACCATTTGACTTGCTGCCTTCTAATAAAATCTACTGCAGCTATAACCCCCACTTTAGTTCTGATTTCTTCATGTTTGATCTTATCTCTTCTTGATACATTGAGTATTCTTCTCAGGAATCTCATTTCTGTTGTGATTTTTCTTTTCTCTTTTTCTGTCATGGTCCAGGTTTGGCATTGGTAACATAGAGTTGGTTGGAAAATTGTGTTGTAAAGTGCTTTCTTAGTAGTTATTGATACATGTTTGTTCTTTAGTATTTGTGCCATTTGTCCAATGCATTGGTTTGCCTTATTGCATCTATTTTCCATCTCGTCTTCTGATTTGCCATTTGATGATATTATACTCCCTAGGTACTTGAAACTCTTTACATGCTTTAAGGGATGTTCGTTTAGGTGAATCGTTGTTGCTTTTTCTTCTTTAGTTATAGTCAATACCTCTGTTTTACTTGTGCTAATTTTCATGTTATGTTCCCTACACGTTTCGTTTAGACTATTCATATGGTCTTGTAATTCAGCTTCTGATTTTGCTATTAGTGCTAGGTCGTCCGCAAACAGGAGTTCTCTAATGGTTAGATTTGCAGATGGTTCTTCTTCTGTGTTCTCGTCATGCGGTGTTATTGAGGTCTCTGTTTGGCTGGTTACTTTACACATGTTGTCTACATATGTTATAAACAAGAAAGGGAATGGGACACAAGGTACTCCGGATCGTATGGTAAAGGGTTCTGAGTGTCCTCCAGTTGCTCTCACTATGCATTCACTGTTTGTCACAATATTCTAATGTTCTATAACACCGCTGTGTGAATGGTGTTATTTCAAAATGTTCTACGTTTCTGCTTTGTGAGTGCTTTAATCTCCTTATACTCTATAACACATCTTCGTGGATGGTAATTTATCCTAATAATCTGTCTTAGAGCTGTGTGATTGGTATTATCTCCTAATGTTCTATGGATGGTAATAAATCCTAATATTCTGTCTTAGAACTGTGTGATTGGTATTATCTCCTAATGTTCTATCTACAGCTGCGTGAATGCTTTTATCTCCTAATATTCTACATTATAGAAGCATCGCAGGTATTTTGTCCTAATGACCTAATCTTACAAATGTGTGGATGGTATTATCTATTATTGTTCTATCTCACAACTGAGTGGACGGTATTATCTATTAATGTTCTATCTTACAACTGAGTGGACGGTATTATATCTTCATGTTCTAGATTCCAACTGTTTGGATGGTATTATATCTTAATGATCAATATTACAACAGTATGGATTGTATTGTCTCTTTATATTCTATATTACAACTGTGTGGATGGTAATATCTCCTTATATTCTATCTTACAACTGTGTGGATGGTATTATCTCTTCATATTCTATCTTACTTCTGTGTGAAAAGCCTTATCTCCGAATGCTGAACACAATGATGCTATATTCCTTAATGGAATATCCCAAGTGCTATATCCTGTAATTCTATATGCCTTAATGGATATCTCCAAGTGCTATATCCGGCAAAGCTTTTGCCTAACAATATATCCCTTAAAACCACAACACTCTGTGCAATACTTAATTATGCTATATTCCTTACTATGGAGAAAGAAATATATGTTAATGAGGAAAGATTGGAGGTTGTGGAAAATTTTGAATATCCTGGGTCATTGATTACCACAATGGTGACACAATGAAAGAAATTAAACGACGACTATCAATTGCTCTTCAAAGACTTAATTGAATAAATTATCGAGTGGGACAGACAGAACTATAAAAATTAGATTTTTAAGAGCATGCATCTTTCCCATTGCAACATACGCCTGTGAGACCTGGACACTTACTAATCAAGCTGAACAGCGCATAAATGCCTTTGAATACAAATGTTATAGACGGGTTCTAAGAATATCTTGGGTAAAGAAAAGAACAAATGCATCCATACTTCAAGAGCTGAATGTTGAAGAGGGTTGGCTATTAAAGACGATAAAACAAAGAAAATTGAAATATTTTGGTCACTTGAAACGTCATGAAAGTTTGGAGAGAACAATAATGGAGGGGTATATGCCTGGGAAGAGAGGAAGAGGAAGGCCAAAGAAAAGATGGGTGCAGGATGTGGCGAATGAACTCCAGATGGGTGTATCGGACGCAGGATATCATGCTTGTGATCGAGAAGTTTTCCAGAAGGTTGTTATGGGAGCGAGGTTCTGCAAGGGACATGCTACTGAATGAATGAATGAATGAATGAATATTCCTTAATATCACTATTCTATATTCCGTTAATAACATGCCATAGTGATGTAGTAATTAATGCTATATTTCTTGATGTTGTCAACATTAATGCTCTGTATTTGTTATTGATGTATCTCTTAATGTTATGTCCATACTTTCAATCCCACTGGATGAAATGAATGGTCATCATCATTCTTGATGGACAAACAACAATGCTATGTCGATGCGGCATTTCTGAAGTCTATATTCCTTAATGCCATATTCATTTGTGCTATATTTCTTAATGTCATATTCATAAATGCTATATTCCTGTTTGCTATATTTCTCGATGTTATATTTCTTTTGCTATATTTCTGAATGTTATGTTCCTTAATGCTATATTCTATTGTGTTATATTTCTCAATTCTATAATCCTTAAAGCTATCTGTCTTAACACTATATTTCTGAATGCTTATTTCCTGAATACAATATTCACTTGTGCTATATTTCTTAATGCTATCTCCCTAATGTTACATATCTTAGTGTTGTATTGCTTAATGCCATATCTCTAAAGCTGCTTTCCTTTATGTCTTAACGCTTAAAACTGCATTCCCCACTACTAATGTTTTTCTACATCATGTCTCAAAATGTTTTATCTCTTCCTATTGTGTTTCGGAATACGATATTTCTTAATTCCAGATAAATTTACTTTATTCTTCTTAAAGCTATATTTCCATTTGCTGTATTTCTTAATATTGTATTACCTACAACCATATTTCTTTATGTCGTTTATAAATGTTTCACTTGCAAGTATTCTCATAGATTATCGAAACTAGACTGAGATACCTGCGAAATTATAGAGCAATAGAAATATAAAGAATTAGCTAGGAAGTCTTCGTGTCCTATGGGGCTACTTGGGAAACTGGTCCGGCCGTTGCCTTGCGTTATGAATGTTGTGATTTCGTTTCCGAACGCATGAGGAGTTCATGGGCCTTTAAGGCGCAACCTGGAGGTGGAATTGTGAAGGAAGATTACTGAGTTTTTTCCCCTTGACCTCAAGTAGTCTGACTATGGAAGTTGAAGCAACAACATGGCTCGAGAGAGATACCTTCATTCGGAAATGTTTTCTTAGTGACTCAATGGATATGTTCAGAAAGATAGCGATGGGGTGGGTCCGAAGACTGTGGTTGTTGTCTCTAAAGCGGTCACGGCTGGCAAAGATTATTTTCATTTTCATGCCAAGGCATGCGGGTGTACAAGAAAATGGGCAGACTGACAGGCTTGCAGATGAGGCTGCTGTGGAAGGCGGACGAGCCATGGACTAGGCTGATATACTGAATGCTCTACAAGATGTAAATCGTTTGCGAGAACCAAGTGATTAATGTGAATCTACAACCATGATCAGGATGCGAGAAAAGCAAGCTGAAAGAAATGTGGTCAAACAGGAACACTATGCAGGAAGCCAAAGAATAAACCAACACAGAACTTGTGTTGTGAGCCACTACACGTTGCGGGATTTACTGAGGAGGGGATCTGAGCACGTATGGACTGAATGGTTTGATGTGCAATGAGGATGATCTGTCAACTAACTAACTTCGTAATTGGTTCACACGTGCAATATTTTCGCGAGCCTCCTTGTGGTCTTCAATGGAACTACAGAGTTCACGCACTATGTGAAGCTTTCAACAGATCGCTTTGCGGAAAGACACCATATGGTATATAACCCGGTGCAAAGAAGTTGATCTTCTAGTCGTTAGTTCCTTTAACGTGGAAAGTGATAGAGCAAAACCACTGTATTAAATTACCCGTGAAGGTGTTTCATCATAGGCTCTGCATTGAATTACCACGGAAGTTATCGAAAAAAAGTACATCGAATTACTTGGGAAGTAATAGAGCAATGGCGATATTCTAAATTACTTCGGAAGTAACAGAACAATGCCAATACCCTATACTTCCTGGAAAATGTCAAAGCAAAGCAACAATTTTTAATTACATGGACAGTGATATAGCGGTTTCACTATACCGAATTGGTCTCGAAAGTTATGGAGCAATTCTAACACGCTGAATCGCCAGGATTCACTCTAAAAGTGAGTTATCTTACCTAATATGGAGGGAGTAATTCATGGTCAGTGTTTGCAGACTACACCAGAAGTTGTCAATAAGATGTAATACAGAACGGAAATCATCGTGACATGTTGTATCTAACAAATGTTGCATCGATGGTAACTGACACGATCTGCCCTTAGGATGTTACTGTAGTCTTTTCTAAACACCAAACAGTTCTCCCGCCATTACTGCCAAGAAAACAATGTGTATTTTTTGTGTCAAAATCCTCAGTACTGTGCATGAAATGATCCAGTTAACTCCGATGTATGGTCTGATTATGTGAAAAACCGTTATGATGATAACAGAGATGAAAAGTGTGATATTCGATTTAATAATGAAGGACCGCCGATTTTGAAGATGGAGGTTCGAAATGTTCTTAAACATATGAAAGCTGGCAAGGCCCCCGGTTCAGATAGCATCACAACAAAAATGATTAAAGCTTTAGAAGTATATGGAATAGATCCAGTCACCAGACTGCTGAACACATTATATGATACAGGAGAAATACCTTCTGAATTATGTAATTCTGTATTTATTGCAATCCCAAAGAAATCAGGAGCCTTGGAATGTGATCAACATAGAACAATTAGTATAATGAGTCACATCACGAAGATTTTGCTAAGAATTATCATGCAAAGAGTTAGGAAGAAAATAAAACCTGAAATAGGGGAAGAACAATGTGGGTTTATAGAAGGAAAGGTTACAGTAAATGCTGTGTATATGCTGCGATCAGTTCTTGAATGTTCTATAGAAGTAAACAAGGATATACATCTTTGCTTTATTGACTACACAAAGGCTTTTGATAGAGTAAGACATGTCAACATGGTAGATTGCTTGTAGATCTACAAATTGATGGGAAAGACATTAGACTTATAAACAAACATATATTGGAAACAACAAGCTGCCATAAGGATTGATAATGAAGTGGGACAATATCCCTATTAAGAGAATTGTTAGGCAGGGGTATGTAAAGTCTTCAGATCTTTTTTCCTATACAATGAAAATATTTTCAGAAATGTAGAAGATATAAATGGAATCATAATTGGAGAACGATACATCAATAACATTAGATATGCAGATGATACAGTCTTGATTGCAGACAATGAGCAGGATCTGCATCAATTAGTAGATACGGTTGTTGCACACAGTGAACAACTGGGGTTAGAATTAAATTGTAAAAAGACACACATTATGGTCGTCACTAGGAAGAACGAAATACCACAATGTAATAAACAAGTAAAGGGGAATATTCTTCAACAAGTGAATCGGTACAATCATCTCGAAACAGTCATAACTTCTGATGTGAGATGCCTTGAAGAGATTAACACAAGAATCGCCATGGCGAAAGTAGCCTCTAGCAAGATGAAAAACATACTGACCAATAAAAAGATGTCAATTGAAACGAGAAAAAGAGTGTTGAAGGGATACATAGAGCCTGTTCTTTTGTATGGATGTGAAACTTGGACAATGTACAGTCAAGCTGAAAAACATCTGATGGCTGCAGAAATGTGGTTTCTGAGGAGAATGCAAAGAATACCATGGACAGACAGAAAAACCAATGACCAAGTACTACAGGAGGCAAATGAAAATCGTAAATTGATTAGAGAAATTAGACTTAGACAGTCAAAAGTTTTTGGACATGTTAAGAGAAGAAATGAATTGCAGAACTTGGTGACAACTGGCAAGATTGAAGAGAACAGGCCAAGGGGAAGACATAGAAGTAAATACCTGGATGGCTTAGCCACATGGCATGGTCGAGACAGAAACACTAAGCTGATCCATGACTGGTGATCGAGTGAAATGGCGGGTCATGACCACCCACGCTTTCCGGCATGGCACATGATTGATTGAACTGCGGTGTCGAGGAAATCAAGATCTCACAGCTTCGCCCTGAACTCTTATCTAGAGGAAGTAAACCTCACACACACAAGCATGTGGAAAACAGGGAAGATTGCTCTATCAGTTAAAGAGAGGTGTTAGAGAGAGAGAGAGAGAGAGAGAGAGAGAGAGAGAGAGAGAGAGAGAGAGAGAGAGAGAGAGAGAGATGCGACCCTCGAGACACAACATAAAGGGAACTAACCATACCATTTCATGTTGAGACACAATATAAAGGGAACAAACTCTCTTACTTCAAGGTGGAGACACATTATAAAGGCAACTAACTCTCCAACTTCAACTTGGAGATACAACAGAAGGGGAACTAACACTACAACTTCAACATGGGAACACAACATAAGTGGAACTAACTCAATAACGTCAAGGTGGACACACGACATAAGGGGAAATAACTCTACAGATACAAGATAGAGACACATAATAAAAAGAATTAACTCTACATCTACAGGGTAGAGACACATAATAAAAGGAAATAACCCTACAACTACAAGATGAAGATGCAACATAAAATGAAGTAACAGCTAATAATAAAGATAGAAGCATTAAATTTGCACCCATGTAATTTTATGTCTTGAAGGTATATACCAAATTACACCTCTGTACATCAATTCTAACCGCAACACAAAACCGTTGAAATGGCAGATATTAATGACGCACGTTACAAGCAGAGGATGATTATAGAATTTTTGATCGCAGAGAAAGAAACTATTGTTAACATTCACAAACGTGTGTGTACTGTTTGTGGCACTTTTGCAGTCGATAGAAGCACAGTTAGTCGCTTGACACAGAGAGTTTTTGGTTTCTGTAAGTGGAGATATGGAGCTGACTGATAAGCCGCGCTCTGGACGCCCTGCTACAACCACCTGCCGGATCATGTTGGAACGTGCTGACATCATTATTCGCAGAGATAGACGAATCACAAGTCAACAATTGTCCATGCAGCTTTCAATATGCAAAGGTAGTGCGATTGAAATTTTCAAAAACCTGGGATATTTAAAGGTTCAAGCAAGATGGGTTCCTCGAGCTCTCACCAAGGATTGTAAGGCCCAAAGAAAAACAATTTATTCGGAATTGTTGCGGCGTTTCGAGACAGATGGGGATGTTTGTTTGTTTGTTTGTTTTTTAAGGGGGGGGGGGGGGGGTGTCAAAAATTGTGACAGGAGACGAAACTTGGGTTCATCATTTTGAGCCGGAGACGAAAAAAAGTCTCTCTATCTCCCTCTCTCCCTCTCTCACAGGAGTTAGACATACCTTTTTTCATATTACTTTGTCATATCCTGAGACAACCGTCATTTCTAACATCGACTACATCTCCAAGCCGACCTACCAACACATGAACCACTTCAACACTGTATTTAAATATCCTTCAATGTTTTTCTACAGTCATCTCCTTAATTCTCCCTTGTCTCCCTGTCTCCCTAGCTTTTGATCATTTTTTTCTAAACTAAACAATTGTTGCATATCCTTTGCAGGACGTGGCTATCAGCCCCAGCCGCAGGTGCATTTACTAAGCAATTTTAAGTTTAGTAGTTTGCCATTGCTTCCTGACATGTATACAATCTACAATTTCCGTGAATGTATTTTCTATCTCCCTTTTTACATGCTTCTGTCTCTTGTTCTCGTTTTTTTATATCTCCTTCCTCATTTTACCCCACCTTTCCCTCTTTTCTTAGTTCAATCTATCTTTCCCCTTACTCATTCTGTACCTCCTACATTTTTCCAAATTCTTCGTTCCTTCTTTTGTTTGTATTCTCTCCGCGCATTTTTCTGTCCATCTTTTCATTATTATTTTTGTGTTTACGTTTTCTGTCCTCCTGCCCCCTGACTTACTTTATTACTTCATGTTATCCTTCTTTCTGTAATCCCTCCTTTTATTCTCCGGGTAACCATTTTATTGCCTCTGCTTCACTTACCATTCTTAAGCCCCTCTTTCATTTCTTTCCCTCTTCATCTCATCCTACATTCTTATACAAAGATGTGTCTTCAAATTGGTATTAATCAATTAACTGTATTTTATTGCTATTGTCATTTGCAATTATTATTATGCTCACACACTCACATACTAAGTGCCACTTTACAATTGTATGTCTATGCACAGAATCATGACTTTATGCATTTTTTTTATTTCACAGGATAGGTATTTGTGGCACTTGCATAGTTTGCACTGTTTTATTTGGATCTGGCACTGTCTGTTTTATTTGGATTGGGCACTGTCTGTTTTATTTGGATCTGGTACTGTCTTCTATGTTTTGGACCGGGCACTGTTTTGTTTTGAATCAGGCACATTTTTTTGTTTGGGATGAAGCAAAACTATCTTGATTAAGATAACTGATTTCAAAATCCACCATATTTACTATTATAGGAATTAATGTAAACAATAGAACAAAGAAATGTGAATACAAAGAGACTCTTATTTTACATCCATGCAGACTGCACCTACAATGCATTTGTTTAACATTTAGTCCAGTGAAGTTTTGAATAAATAGGCAAGATTTGTTTTATATGTCGTCAAATCTCTGGACACTTTTTTCTCGTAGAAAAGTTAAATTCTCGAGAATGATTTTAACCCACTTCCTGCAGGAATATATGGGTCTTTTTTTAAATTTCATTGTTCATAGAGTTCCCACATTCTGAACCAGTTTAGTGCGGCCGAATTGTTTAGAGCACTTGCTTTCAAACTTCCGTTGTGCTCACGGTGCGATAGTGAGATTGTTTCATACACTGTTCAGCTAGACTAAAACGCTGACTTCTCGTTCAGAAAGCTAAAGCAAAGTACTGAAAGTAGACTTGCCTGGTAAAGCTCGCTGGGGTATGGGAGTTGATTGTCACATCCAGCAATGGCCAGGCATCATTGTTTAAATGATTTAGTTTCACTACGAATGGTAGCGAATGTGGTTCACAATCCCGCATACTGCGTTTGAACTCAGCTGCACGCGATTTGGAAACAGACTGTCTCGTGTTGATTTTTAAGAATTGTATGAGCGTCGATCGGCCTTTTGGCTGAGATCTAAGTGTAGTATCTGCACTTGATGTAACCAGGCCCAGTAGCAGAGGCGATGATCCAAATGACACACAGGTACTTGGGATCTAATGGAGCTGATTTGGCCCTTTAGGGAAACTGTTAGCCCTATATTTTTTTGTTAGATTTAAAGCTGGTCTTTAATTTAAAAAATGGCAAACTACTGGACATAAAATTGCCCAGAAAATAATAAACATCCTAAAAATGCTGGGGTTGAATGCGACGTTCTCTAATGGACATGCAGCTAAATTTACTTCACTTAGCCTGTTTGATTGTAGATAGACCCCAAACCTGTGTTTTATCGATACCGGATCATAGTCTATAGAGCATAACTGCATAGACTAGGCAAATAAGAAGCATCTTAACTCATTTTGTACGGAGCAATTCTAAGTGTGTAGTAATTAAATTTAGTGTCGAGTGGAACTAAAGTAACAACGATATGTAAGTGGGGAGTTAAAGAAACAAATCGGACAGGAACATCTAAAGTAACAATTAGGACATGAACATGTGGCGTAACAGTTATGACAGGACATTGTAAAGTAACAGTTATGACAGAAACATGTAAAGTAACAACTATCACAGAAACACGTAAAGTAAAAATTTTGACAGAAACATGTACAGTTCAATTATGACAGAATCATGTCAAGTAACAATTATGACAGGAACATGTAACGTAACATTTATGACAGATATATGGAACACGTCGGCGTCAGTGGCATGTAAAACATATAATGTAACAACCTATGACAGAAACATGTAAAGTAACAGACTAGAATATAATCAAGTTACAACTAGGACAGAAACATAAACAGTAACAAACTATGACCGAACATGTAAAGTAACAACTAGGCAAGAAGCATATATATATATATATATATATATATATATATATATATATATATATATATATATATATATATATATATATATATATATATATATATATATATATATATATATATATATATATATATGATATATACAACTTTGCCCGAAACATGTTAAACAACAACTGTGACAGAAACATTTAATATAACACCAACTACGACAGAATCATGTAAAGTAACAGCTAGGATATAAAGATGTAAAGTAAAAACTAGGATATAAACATGTAAAGTAACAACTAGGATATAAAGATGTAAAGTAACAAATAGGATATAAACATGTAAAGTAACAACTAGGATATAAAGATGTAAAGTAACAAATAGGATATAAACATGTAAAGTAACAACTAGGATATAAAGATGTAAAGTAACAACTAGGATATAAACATGTAAAGTAACAACTAGGATGTAAAGATGTAAAGTAATAACTAGGATGTAAACATGTAAAGTAACAACTAGGATATAAAGATGTAAAGTAACAAATAGGATATAAACATGTAAAGTAACAACTAGGATATAAAAATGTAAAGTAACAAATAGGATATAAACATGTAAAGTAACAACTAGGATATAAAGATGTAAAGTAACAACTAGGATATAAACATGTAAAGTAACAACTAGGATGTAAAGATGTAAAGTAATAACTAGGATGTAAACATGTAAAGTAACAACTAGGATATAAACATGTAAAGTAACAACTAGGATATAAATATGTAAAGTAACAAATAGGATATAAACATGTAAAGTAACAACTAGGATATAAAGATGTAAAGTAACAACTAGGATATAAACATGTAAAGTAATAACTAGACTATAAACATGTAAAGTAACAACTAGGATATAAAGATGTAAAGTAACAAATAGGATATAAACATGTAAAGTAATAACTAGGATATAAACATGTAAAGTAATAACTAGGATATAAAGATGTAAAGTAACAACTAGGATATAAACATGTAAAGTAATAACTAGGATATAAAGATGTAAAGTAACAAATAGGATATAAACATGTAAAGTAATGACTAGGATATAAAGATGTAAAGTAACAAATAGGATATAAACATGTAAAGTAATGACTAGGATATAAAGATGTAAAGTAACAAATAGGATATAAACATGTAAAGTAATAACTAGGATATAAAGATGTAAAGTAACAACTAGGATATAAACATGTAAAGTAATAAATAGGATATAAAGATGTAAAGTAACAACTAGGATATAAAGATGTAAAGTAACAAATAGGATATAAACATGTAAAGTAATAACTAGGATATAAAGATGTAAAGTAACAAATAGGATATAAACATGTAAAGTAACAACTAGGATATAAAGATGTAAAGTAACAAATAGGATATAAACATGTAAAGTAACAACTAGGATATAAAGATGTAAAGTAACAACTAGGATATAAACATGTAAAGTAACAACTAGGATGTAAAGATGTAAAGTAATAACTAGGATATAAACATGTAAAGTAACAACTAGGATATAAACATGTAAAGTAACAACTAGGATATAATGATGTAAAGTAACAAATAGGATATAAACATGTAAATTAACAACTAGGATATAAAGATGTAAAGTAACAAATAGGATATAAACATGTAAAGCAACAACTAGGATATAAAGATGTAAAGTAACAGATAGGAGATAAACACGTAAAGTAACATCTAGGACTGAAGTTTGTAAAGTAGCAAATAAAACAGAAACACGTAAAATAACAGTTGGAAGTTTAACACGTATTTTAACAACTAGGACTGAAGCTTGTAATGTAGCAAGTAAGACAGAAACATGTACATAACAGAGCGGATATAAACACGTAACGTAGCAAACAACGATATAAACATGTACAGCAATAGACAATGATATAAACATGTACAGCAATAGACAATGATATAAACATGTACAGCAATAGACAATGATATAAACATGTATAGCAATAGACAATGATATAAACATGTACAGCAACAAACAATGATATAAACATGTACAGCAACAAACAATGATATAAACATTTACAGCAATAGACAATGATATAAACATGTACAGCAATAGACAATGATATAAACATGTACAGCAACAAACAATGATATAAACATGTACAGCAATAGACAATGATATAAACATGTACAGCAACAAACAATGATATAAACATGTACAGCAATAGACAATGATATAAACATTTACAGCAACAAACAATGATATAAACATGTACAGCAATAGACAATGATATAAACATGTACAGCAATAGACAATGATATAAACATGTACAGCAATAGACAATGATATAAACATTTACAGCAACAAACAATGATATAAACATGTACAGCAACAAACAATGATATAAACATGTACAGCAATAGACAATGATATAAACATTTACAGCAATAGACAATGATATAAACATGTACAGCAATAGACAATGATATAAACATGTACAGCAATAGACAATGATATAAACATGTACAGCAATAGACAATGATATAAACATTTACAGCAATAGACAATGATATAAACATGTACAGCAACAAACAATGATATAAACATGTACAGCAACAAACAATGATATAAACATGTACAGCAATAGACAATGATATAAACATTTACAGCAACAAACAATGATATAAACATGTACAGCAATAGACAATGATATAAACATTTACAGCAATAGACAATGATATAAACATGTACAGCAACAAACAATGATATAAACATGTACAGCAACAAACAATGATATAAACATGTACAGCAATAGACAATGATATAAACATGTACAGCAATAGACAATGATATAAACATTTACAGCAATAGACAATGATATAAACATGTACAGCAACAAACAATGATATAAACATGTACAGCAACAAACAATGATATAAACATGTACAGCAACAAACAATGATATAAACATGTACAGCAATAGACAATGATATAAACATTTACAGCAATAGACAATGATATAAACATGTACAGCAATAGACAATGATATAAACATGTACAGCAATAGACAATGATATAAACATGTACAGCAATAGACAATGATATAAACATGTACAGCAATAGACAATGATATAAACATGTACAGCAATAGACAATGATATAAACATGTACAGCAACAAACAATGATATAAACATGTACAGCAATAGACAATGATATAAACATGTACAGCAACAAACAATGATATAAACATGTACAGCAATAGACAATGATATAAACATGTACAGCAATAGACAATGATATAAACATGTACAGCAATAGACAATGATATAAACATGTACAGCAACAAACAATGATATAAACATGTACAGCAATAGACAATGATATAAACATGTACAGCAATAGACAATGATATAAACATGTACAGCAATAGACAATGATATAAACATGTACAGCAACAAACAATGATATAAACATGTACAGCAACAAACAATGATATAAACATGTACAGCAATAGACAATGATATAAACATGTACAGCAACAAACAATGATATAAACATGTACAGCAATAGACAATGATATAAACATGTACAGCAACAAACAATGATATAAACATGTACAACAATAGACAATGATATAAACATGTACAGCAATAGACAATGATATAAACATGTACAGCAATAGACAATGATATAAACATTTACAGCAACAAACAATGATATAAACATGTACAGCAATAGACAATGATATAAACATGTACAGCAATAGACAATGATATAAACATTTACAGCAATAGACAATGATATAAACATGTACAGCAACAAACAATGATATAAACATGTACAGCAATAGACAATGATATAAACATGTACAGCAACAAACAATGATATAAACATGTACAGCAACAAACAATGATATAAACATGTACAGCAATAGACAATGATATAAACATGTACAGTAATAGACAATGATATAAACATGTACAGCAATAGACAATGATATAAACATGTACAGCAATAGACAATGATATAAACATGTACAGCAACAAACAATGATATAAACATGTACAGCAATAGACAATGATATAAACATGTACAGCAATAGACAATGATATAAACATGTACAGCAATAGACAATGATATAAACATGTACAGCAACAAACAATGATATAAACATGTACAGCAATAGACAATGATATAAACATATACAGCAATAGACAATGATATAAACATGTACAGCAACAAACAATGATATAAACATGTACAGCAACAAACAATGATATAAACATGTACAGCAACAAACAATGATATAAACATGTACAGCAATAGACAATGATATAAACATGTACAGCAATAGACAATGATATAAACATGTACAGCAACAAACAATGATATAAACATGTACAGCAATAGACAATGATATAAACATGTACAGCAACAAACAATGATATAAACATGTACAGCAATAGACAATGATATAAACATGTACAGCAATAGACAATGATATAAACATGTACAGCAATAGACAATGATATAAACATGTACAGCAACAAACAATGATATAAACATGTACAGCAATAGACAATGATATAAACATTTACAGCAATAGACAATGATATAAACATGTACAGCAATAGACAATGATATAAACATGTACAGCAACAAACAATGATATAAACATGTACAGCAATAGACAATGATATAAACATGTACAGCAATAGACAATGATATAAACATGTACAGCAATAGACAATGATATAAACATGTACAGCAATAGACAATGATATAAACATGTACAGCAACAAACAATGATATAAACATGTACAGCAATAGACAATGATATAAACATGTACAGCAATAGACAATGATATAAACATGTACAGCAATAGACAATGATATAAACATGTACAGCAATAGACAATGATATAAACATGTACAGCAACAAACAATGATATAAACATGTACAGCAATAGACAATGATATAAACATGTACAGCAATAGACAATGATATAAACATGTACAGCAATAGACAATGATATAAACATGTACAGCAACAAACAATGATATAAACATGTACAGCAATAGACAATGATATAAACATTTACAGCAATAGACAATGATATAAACATGTACAGCAATAGACAATGATATAAACATGTATAGCAATAGACAATGATATAAACATGTACAGCAATAGACAATGATATAAACATGTATAGCAACAAAATATGACAGAAATATGTAAAACAATAACTATGCTATAAACATGTAAATCAATCAGTATAATATAAACATGTAAAGCAAAAAACTATGATAGAAACATGTAAAATAACAACAATGACAGAAACATGTAAAGTAGCAACTAGGATATAAGCATGTAAAGTAACAACTAGGATATAAGCATGTAAAGTAACAAATAGGATATAAAGATGTAAAGTAACAACTAGAATATAAATATGTAAAGTAACAACTAGGATATAAAGATGTAAAGTAACAACTAGGATATAAAGATGTAAAGTAACAACTAGAATACAAACATGTAAAGTAACAACTAGGATATAAAGATGTAAAGTAACAACTAGGATATAAAAATATAAACTAACAACTAGAATATAAACATGTAAAGTAACAACTAGGATATAAAGATGTAAAGTAACAACTAGGATATAAAGATGTAAAGTAACAACTAGGATATAAGGATGTAAATTAACAACTAGGACAGAAACATGTAAAGTAACAACTAGGATAGAAACATGTAAAGTAATAATTAGGGTATAAACATGTAAAGTAACAACAGGATATAAACATGTAAAGTAACAACTAGGATATAAAAGTGTAAAATAACAACTAGGATATAAAGATGTAAAGTAACAACTAGAATATAAACATGTAAAGTAACAACTAGGATATAAAGATGTAAAGTAACAACTAGGATATAAAGATGTAAAGTAACAACTAGAATATAAACATGCAAAGTAACAACTAGGATATAAAGATGCAAAGTAACAACTAGGATATAAAGATGTAAAGTAACAACTAGGATATAAGGATGTAAATTAACAACTAAGACAGAAACATGTAAAGTAACAACTAGGACAGAAACATGTAAAGTAATAATTAGGGTATAAACATGTAAAGAAACAACAGGATATAAACATGTAAAGTAACAACTAGGATATAAAAGTGTAAAATAACAACTAGGATATAAAGATGTAAAGCAAGAACTAGAATAGAAAGATATAAAGCAACATCTAGGATATAAACATGTAAACTAACAACTAGGACAGAAACATATAAAATAACAATTAGAACAGAATAGTATGGGTTCAGCCTAAAATAGGTTGCAAGAAATGTCGTGGGAAGTTAAGACGGTCGACATGACAATGACTACATGGCCCCTGGAGTACGGATAAGTCACTGAATGTATGAGTCTATCACAGTATACTTAATGGGCATCAAGGTGTGAAAAAACTGTAAATGAAAGTAGAAAGTGTTAGTTTAGTTAGTCAGTCAGTCAGTCAGTCAGTTGGTTGGTTGGTTGTTTGGTTGGTTGGTTGGTTTTTTTGGTTGGTTGGTTAGTTAGTTAGTTAGTTAGTTAGTTAATTAGTTAGTTAGTTAGTTAGTTAGTTAGTTAGTTAGTTAGTTAGTTAGTTAGTTAGTTAGTTAGGTATCTGTTGAAGTATGAACCGTGCCTCCGGACAAATCCATATGTGCTCAGATCCTATCCCTCCCTCCTAACAAATGTATTAATGTCCGAAGAATATTACTACCAGTTCTGTGTTGGTTGACGATGTCCCCTCATCCTCGCTATGTTCCTCTCGTGTCTGGACATGCCTATTCTGACTCCCAAGTCTCTCAGTCTGCACAACAATGTGGATACCTAACGTCAAAGTCCTCCGCTCTCGACATCTCTCTAAGTGCATTAATAATATCGGCAAGATCCGTGAAATGGATATAGGGCCAGCAAGTTTATCAGCTCGCTCATTTCCTTCCACACCCGCATGTCCCGGAATGAAGATGAAGGTGACTCTTCGGACAACAGACAGTTAGCAGTGATTTAATCCACTGTCTACGCACAGAATGCACCTTTCGGGTCATGCTCATTGAAGCACTTAGCACTTTAGGTGAAAGTACAAGATCCGTCTTCACACGCCACGGGGCGCATTGGGCATATATGTCGCTAACCGGATATGTTTAGACCACTGGGCACACCTGCTTGATGCGGTCAGTATCACGACCCCGCCTTCTTTACTTCCTAAAACATTTCCTGATATCCATTTTAGGATGGGTCGACATAGGGAACATATTTTATTTATTTATTTATTTATTTATTTATTTATTTATTTATTTATTTATTTATTGGTTTTGTTTTGTTGGTTAAATATCCCCACATCGATGTAGAACCCAAAAGGAAGCAAAGTTTAGTAACACGGTAACCTAGCATGGCCAGCTCCGTGGCGATGGGGTTACGAAAGCGTTAGAAATACAGATGCCTGGCGTTTGTTTATATGCAATAGTATGAGTGCTGGTCGTTCGGAAAGCAAAGGCAAACAACTGACTGTAAATTTGCATAGGAATTACAAACTGGCCAAAAATTTCTGGAGTTGACTGCTACGTCCTGTAAAGGATATGCAACTAACTTTTAAACTCGTAACCTACCGCGCAGGTGCTAAGAGGCGAATAAGGCTTGTTAGAATGGGAGTGGCTATTTCATCCTTTAAAACATGTTAGCTGCAAAAGCCAACCAATCATGAACAAGACAACAAAGTGTTTGGCTTGAGCTGGTTGAGAACATACACTCATTGAGAGATAAATAGAAGAGAGGAGGAGGAGGAGGAAGAAGAAGAAGAAGAACAAGAACAAGAACAAGGAGAACAAAGATAGACTAAGGAACTTTAACTCTTTCTAGTCTGTGTAGTTGTTAATTTAATTTTTTTTTTTTTATGCTCTCGCTCGCTTTGAACTCCAGCGTAATCCATACGCACTACTTCTAGTAGCACTGGGCTGAATTTTGCATGTGGATTAGCTGTCCCTATTATCAGTGTCCCTCGCCATCAAGCGAACCCACTCCGACTTCAGGGGTACTTGTATTTTACGTCCTCAAGTCAAGGACGAGAGGTCAACATTTTAGTCCAACTGTCCGGTGTAGGGGCTGAACCTCTTACCTCGGCATCAGCACACCGGATGTTTAAGAACTCGGTTCTTATCCATTCGGCCATGCTGACCTTCTTGTTATTTTCAGTGTCTCTATCTAATTTACTCTCTCTGAAGTCATTAGTGCTTGTGTCTGACAATTGTACGATATAGGGAATAACCAATGATATGCGTTCATATAAAAGGATTGTAGATAATTGTACGATATAGAGAATAACCAATGCTTTGCTTTCATATAGAAGGATTGTAAACATTTGTACGATATAGAGAGTAACAAGTAATATGGTGAGTTGTCAGGTGCTGAGTAGGTTAAAAGGTTTAATGTATCGACAACATGGACAAAAGATCTTTTGAAAGAGGCTTTAAAGAGATCCGATAAATTAAAGATCTTTTGAAAGAGGTTTGTATAGATACAATAGACATAAATATTGTTGAAAGAGTTTGTGATCAGACACTAAAGATCTTTTGAAAGTCGCTGTTTATAAACAAGAATGGCTGAACATCTCTATAAACAATCTGTATATAGACTGGATGACTAAAAATTTTTTATGAAAGAGTCTTTGTAGAGATACGATACACTAAAGATCCTTTGAAAGTGTTTACAATTAACAATGTGGGATAAGTAGCTTTAATACTGTTTATGTATGGTCAAGACAGACTAAACGTCTTTTGCAAGAGTATATATATGTGTACAGAATAAACTTACCATTTTGTTTTAGCATTATGTATAGACATAATGACTAAATATCTTTTGAAAGTTCGTATGTGTAAGCATGATAGGCTACACGTCTTTTGAAAGAGTTTATGCATGAACGTTGAAGACTAAGCGGTATTTAACAGCGTTTATTATTGGACATTACGGACAAAACATGTTTACAGTGGTTATCAATAACATGATTACATGTAAAGTTGTAATCTTGCAATGATCATATCTTTTGAAAGTGTTTAAGCATAAACGTTCCGGACTAAACGACTTTTTAAAGGTGTTTCTTCTTGGGCATGGCGGACAAAACATGTTTACATTGGTTGTCGACAAAATGATTGCATGTAAAGTTGTAATATTTCAATGATCACATTTTATATTCATGTTTCCTTTAATTGTTAGGATTACCTGGAGCGTCAAGCTATGGAGCAGGAGCGGGAGATGATTAGAGAGGAAAGGGCTGCAGCAGCCGGTCTACTCTCCCCGACTCAAGACAGCAGGCAGCAAACTTGTTACAACGACCACCACATTCCTGTCACCACCAGTTTATCCGTACCCGGAAGCGACTCCGCCTCTACGAACCATAGTGCGTTTCGTCGCAGCTCTTCATTTAAACTGTCACGAAGAAGAGCCCGATCGTGCGGCCCTTCACAGCGAAGGAAAAGTTCATTCCAGCGTTCAGGCTCTGTAGATCATCATTCTTCGGACAAAGAAGGAGGCTCGAATGTATCAACAATGTTCAGTTCTATCAAAGATGGACGCAGTGCTCCAGCGATTTCAGGAGACGGTGCTTTGCGCAGGGGCAGTACGAAAACAGCCTCGTTAAAAATGAGAAGGAACTCTACGGCAGGGTCGCACCATATAGTTGCATCAAGAAAGCAAAGTGTAGATTTTGTGGATACTGTTAGAAAGAGTTTACTAGGAGTGCCTAACTATGATATGCACAAAAATAATCTTCTAACTGTCCCACTTCAGGGGTCGATCAACAGTCTTCTCAAGACTTCGCAAATAGGAATTGACAGCAAAAATCTGCTTCAAGTTCCAAACTTAGAAATGGGTAGTAATCCTCTTCTATGTGTGCCGAACCACGATATTGTGAATAATTCTATAGATGATACTCAATTGTCACCTACTGGTCTTCGAGCGCAAAGTGCTACCAGACCAGGAAAGCTAGTTCTAAAAGAGTGCTACCCACCGTCTGTTGAAAACAGCAAGCTAAGCTCACATTTATTACCGTTACTCAAACCTTTGATATCGGGGCCGAATGGCCCACTGACCAGCGTTGAAGTCCATTATGCTGATAGCTCAAACCCAAGCTCGTCAGCTGATCTTCTGCAGACTTCGTCTCAAGTCAAGAAGGATGCGTTAGAAGTACAGCAGAATGACAAGCAAAATCTAACACACTTGCACAAAAATGATCATTTTTCTCTGGATGTTGCCAATAAACCCAGTCTTGAAGACAGCTTGTTTGACCTTAAGAGTGATAAAAAATACCTGAAACACTCAAAGATAGAATCGACATCTGCCACATCTTTTACACCTCAACCCAAATCACTGCCATCGCATTCAAAGTCAACCAACTCGAATGTCAACAGCCATCTTGAGAAAAGAGCGCCAACTATGCAATTTGAAAACAAATCACATGGGTTGGGCAATGCTAGTGAGAATAATGTAGTTCTTGGTGCCGAAGGACCCGTGATTCCTCGGAAAGATAGTATAACAGATCTTGAGCATCACTTCGATGGACTGCTTCTTTCCTCCGAATGCTTGGAAGAAAACGAAGATCACGTAGACAGCATGACCGAACTTATATCAAACACCTTTCGTGAAGACATTCTGGCCAATGCTAAGCCTAGTATCACCTCATCAATAGTCTTAAGCGACTCCCAAAAGGTCCACAGACAGAACTCTGCAGCCACTCCAGACGACGAACGCATCATGAAGCGCACAGGAAGTGTAGCCAGCTTTTCGAAAACCTCTAGCTCAGGCAGGAAGGCTGGTGGTGGAAAGGCCAAATCCCCTACAACTCCGACGTGGCTAAATTTGAGAACTCCTTTGGCTCGTATTGAAAGCTTTCATAGTGATGACTTCGAATGCTTTGCGGACAGTGATAACGACGATCACGATTCCAACTCCTCCATGTCTGCAACAACACCGACTGTGCCATGCTTTGCGTACAAACTTCATGTAATGAAGAAAAAGCAAACCAAATTAAAAAGCAGCGGAAATGGTAAACAAAGTGGCTGTGGCTGTGGATCAAAACAAACCAGCGAATACCTTTCTTCCAAACTTAATCGTAATTCAGTGGACAAGAAGCATGCGTCGATGACCTCTGGTCATACCAGGTACGTAGAATTATGTTACTTAACCAAATCTTCATATGTGGCCACTCATTGTCGCTTAAGTCCTTTCTGCTTCATGAATTATCATGTATTTGAAGTTTGATTATTGATTATAGCTGGTGTTTGTTTCGTGTAGGAACAAATAATATTCCTAAATGTTCTAATTGTGTAAAATAGCTTACATTGCATACATAAAGCGACAAACTATACTCAATGACAATAACACAAACGCTACGAAAAGAGAATAAACAACTGGTAAAATTGAAACAATGAAATGAAGGCGCTTATTATTATCATCATTTTCTTGACATCTTTATCTTCATTATAGAGAGCCATACTAAATTCGATCACTTCACCCAAGTGTCTTTCTCCTATTGTATACACAACCCATCAATAGATTATCTAGTTATGTTATTCATTCTTAGAAGAAAGCAAAGAACTCTTTTACCCACTTTAAGCTGTATTTTGGTGTACGTTGCTAAACCCATATGCTTATAGACTAATCGGCATTGGATGGGTAATGTGGTGGGTATCACATGGGTCGCGTTTACTTCCCAAAGCATTTCCTGGTATCCATTATTAGGCTGGGTCGAACTTGGGGGGGGGGGCCTAGGTCAATGTTTTAATATTTGCATCCGACCTGGATGCGTAAGGAACACATAGCCATTGGGAGGCTAGGCGAGAGTCTAGCCACTACCTTGCCACGGCCCCCACTGGGAGGCCAGGCGAGAGTCTAGCCACTACCTTGCCGCGACCCCCACTGGGACACCAGGCGAGAGTCTAGCCACTACCTTGCCGCGGCCCCCACTGAGAGGCCACGTGAGAGTCTAGACACTACCCTGCCGCGACCCCCACTGTGAGGCCAGGCGAGAGTCTAGCCACTACTCTGCCGCGACCCCCACTGGGAGGCTAGGTAAGAGTCTAGCCACTACCCCGCCGCGGCCCCCACCGTGAGGCCAGACGAGAGTCTAGCCACTACCCCGCCGCGGCCCCCACTGTGAGGCCAAACGTGAGTCTAGCCACTACCCCGCCGCGTCCCCCACTGTGAGGCCAGACGAGAGTCTAGCCATTACCCTGCCGCGGCCCCCACTGTGAGGCCAGACGAGAGTCTAGCTACTACCCTGCCGCGTCACCCACTGGGAGGCCAGGCGAGAGTCTAGCCACTACCTTGCCGCGGCCCCCACTGGGAGGCCAGACGAGAGTCTAGCCATTACCCTGCCGCGGCCCCCACTGTGAGGCCAGACGAGAGTCTAGCTACTACCCTGCCGCGTCACCCACTGGGAGGCCAGGCGAGAGTCTAGCCACTACCTTGCCGCGGCCCCCACTGGGAGGCCAGGCGAGAGTCTAGCCACAACCCTGCCTCGGGCCCCACTGTGAGGCCAGGCGAGAGTCTAGCCACTACCTTGCCGCGGCCCCCACTGGGAGGCCAGGCGAGAGTCTAGCCACTACCCTGCCTCGGCCCCCACTGGGAGGCCAAGCGAGAGTCTAGCCACTACCCTGCCTCGGCCCCAACTGGGAGGCCAGGCGAGAGTCTAGCCACTACCCTACCGTGGCCCCCACTGTGAGGCCAAACGAGAGTCTAGCCACTACCCTGCCGCGGCCCCCACTGTGAGGCCAGACGAGAGTCTAGCCACTACCTTGCCGCGGCCCCCACTGTGAGGCCAGGCGAGAGTCTAGCCACTACCCTACCGCGGCCCCCACTGTGAGGCCAGGCGAGAGTCTAGCCACTACCCTGCCGCGGCCCCCACTATGAGGCCAGGCGAGAGTCTAGCCACTACCCTGCCGCGGCCCCCACTATGAGGCCAGGCGAGAGTCTAGCCACTACCCTGCCGCGGCCCCCACTGTGAGGCCAGGCGAGAGTCTAGCCACTACCCCACCGCGGCCCCAACTGGGAGGCCAGGCGAGAGTCTAGCCACTACCCTGCCGCGGCCCCCACTGTGAGGCCAGGCGAGAGTCTAGCCACTACCCTGCCGTGACCCCCACTGTGAGGCCAGGCGAGAGTCTAGCCACTACCCTGCCGCGGCCCCCACTGTGAGGCCAGGCGAGAGTCTAGCCAATACCCTGCCACGGCCCCCACTGTGAGGCCAGGCGAGAGTCTAGCCACTACCCCGCCGCGGCCCTAACTGGGAGGCCAGGCGAGAATCTAGCCACTACCCTGCCGTGACCCCCACTGTGAGGCCAGACGAGAGTCTAGCCACTACCCTGCCGCGGCCCCCACTGTGAGGCCAGGCGAGAGTCTAGTCACTACCCTGCCGCGGCCCCCACTGTGAGGCCAGGCGAGAGTCTAGCCACTCCCCTGCCGCGGCCCCCACTGTGAGGCCAGGCGAGAGTCTAGTCACTACCCTGCCGCGGCCTCCACTGTGAGGCCAGGCGAGAGTTTAGCCACTACCCTGCCGCGGCCCCCACTGTGAGGCCAGGCGAGAGTCTAGTCACTACCCTGCCGCGGCCCCCACTGTGAGGCCAGGCGAGAGTCTAGCCACTCCCCTGCCGCGGCCCCCACTGTGAGGCCAGGCGAGAGTCTAGTCACTACCCTGCCGCGGCCTCCACTGTGAGGCCAGGCGAGAGTTTAGCCACTACCCTGCCGCGGCCCCCACTGTGAGGCCAGGCGAGAGTCTAGCCACTACCCTGCCGCGGCCCCCACTATGAGGCCAGGCGAGAGTCTAGCCACTACCCTGCCGCGGCCCCCACTGTGAGGCCAGGCGAGAGTCTAGCCACTACCCCGCCGCGGCCCCAACTGGGAGGCCAGGCGAGAGTCTAGCCACTACCCTTCCGTGACCCTCACTGTGAGGCCAGACGAGAGTCTAGCCACTACCCTGCCGTGACCCCCACTGTGAGGCCAGGCGAGAGTCTAGCCAATACCCTGCCACGGCCCCCACTGTGAGGCCAGGCGAGAGTCTAGCCACTACCCCGCCGCGGCCCCAACTGGGAGGCCAGGCGAGAGTCTAGCCACTACCCTTCCGTGACCCTCACTGTGAGGCCAGACGAGAGTCTAGCCACTACCCTGCCGTGACCCCCACTGTGAGGCCAGGCGAGAGTCTAGCCACTACCTTGCCGCGGCCCCCACTGTGAGGCCAGGCGAGAGTCTAGCCACTACCCTGCCGCGGCCCCCACTGTGAGGCCAGACGAGAGTGTAGCCACTACCCTGCCGCGGCCCCCACTATGAGGCCAGGCGAGAGTCTAGCCACTACCCTGCCGCGGCCCCCACTGGGAGGCCAGGCGAGAGTCTAGCCACTACCCTGCCGCGGCCCCCACTGGGAGGCCAGGCGAGAGTCTAGCCACTACCCTGCCGCGGCCCCCACTGTGAGGCCAGGCGAGAGTCTAGCCACTACCCTGCCTCGGCCCCCACTGGGAGGCCAAGCGAGAGTCTAGCCACTACCCTGCCTCGGCCCCAACTGGGAGGCCAGGCGAGAGTCTATCCACTACCCTGCCGTGGCCCCCACTGTGAGGCCAAACGAGAGTCTAGCCACTACCCTGCCGCGGCCCCCACTGTGAGGCCAGACGAGAGTCTAGCCACTACCTTGCCGCGGCCCCCACTGTGAGGAAAGGCGAGAGTCTAGCCACTACCCTACCGCGGCCCCCACTGTGAGGCCAGGCGAGAGTCTAGCCACTACCCTGCCGCGGCCCCCACTATGAGGCCAGGCGAGAGTCTAGCCACTACCCTGCCGCGGCCCCCACTATGAGGCCAGGCGAGAGTCTAGCCACTACCCTGCCGCGGCCCCCACTGTGAGGCCAGGCGAGAGTCTAGCCACTACCCCACCGCGGCCCCAACTGGGAGGCCAGGCGAGAGTCTAGCCACTACCCTGCCGCGGCCCCCACTGTGAGGCCAGGCGAGAGTCTAGCCACTACCCTGCCGCGGCCCCCACTGTGAGGCCAGGCGAGAGTCTAGCCAATACCCTGCCACAGCCCCCACTGTGAGGCCAGGCGAGAGTCTAGCTACTACCCCGCCGCGGCCCTAACTGGGAGGCCAGGCGAGAGTCTAGCCACTACCCTGCCGTGACCCCCACTGTGAGGCCAGACGAGAGTCTAGCCACTACCCTGCCGTGACCCCCACTGTGAGGCCAGGCGAGAGTCTAGCCACTACCCTGCCGCGGCCCCCACTGTTAGGCCAGGCGAGAGTCTAGTCACTACCCTGCCGCGGCCCCCACTGTGAGGCCAGGCGAGAGTCTAGCCACTCCCCTGCCGCGGCCCCCACTGTGAGGCCAGGCGAGAGTCTAGTCACTACCCTGCCGCGGCCTCCACTGTGAGGCCAGGCGAGAGTCTAGCCACTACCCTGCCGCGGCCCCAACTGTGAGGCCAGGCGAGAGTCTAGTCACTACCCTGCCGCGGCCCCCACTATGAGGCCAGGCGAGAGTCTAGCCACTACCCTGCCGCGGCCCCCACTGTGAGGCCAGGCGAGAGTTTAGCCACTACCCTGCCGCGGCCCCCACTATGAGGCCAGGCGAGAGTCTAGCCACTACCCTGCCGCGGCCCCCACTATGAGGCCAGGCGAGAGTCTAGCCACTACCCTGCCGCGGCCCCCACTGTGAGGCCAGGCGAGAGTCTAGCCACTACCCCGCCGCGGCCCCAACTGGGAGGTCAGGCGAGAGTCTAGCCACTACCCTGCCGCGGCCCCCACTGTGAGGCCAGGCGAGAGTCTAGCCACTACCCTGCCGTGACCCCCACTGGGAGGCCAGGCGAGAGTCTAGCCACTACCCTGCCGCGGCCCCCACTGTGAGGCCAGGCGAGAGTCTAGCCAATACCCTGCCACGGCCCCCACTGTGAGGCCAGGCGAGAGTCTAGCCACTACCCCGCCGCGGCCCCAACTGGGAGGCCAGGCGAGAGTCTAGCCACTACCCTTCCGTGACCCTCACTGTGAGGCCAGACGAGAGTCTAGCCACTACCCTGCCGTGACCCCCACTGTGAGGCCAGGCGAGAGTCTAGCCACTACCTTGCCGCGGCCCCCACTGTGAGGCCAGGCGAGAGTCTAGCCACTACCCTGCCGCGGCCCCCACTGTGAGGCCAGACGAGAGTGTAGCCACTACCCTGCCGCGGCCCCCACTATGAGGCCAGGCGAGAGTCTAGCCACTACCCTGCCGCGGCCCCCACTGGGAGGCCAGGCGAGAGTCTAGCCACTACCCTGCCGCGGCCCCCACTGGGAGGCCAGGCGAGAGTCTAGCCACTACCCTGCCGCGGCCCCCACTGTGAGGCCAGGCGAGAGTCTAGCCACTACCCTGCCGCGGCCCCCACTGGGAGGCCAGGCGAGAGTCTAGCCACTACCCTGCCGTGGCCCCCACTGTGAGGCCAGGCGAGAGTCTAGTCACTACCCTGCCGCGGCCCCCACTGGGGGGCCAGGCGAGTCTAGTCACTACCCTGCCACGGGTCCCATTAACTCTTAGTGTACGCCATCAACCACCGCTTGTACACGCTCATTGTTTAGACTTATGATCAGGTAGTGCTTGGTGCTAGGAAGTCTCCGTAGCGAAGTGGTCAAGCCGTTTGACTCGGGCTCCGAAGGTTGTGGGTTCGATTCCTTTGGTTCACTAGTAAAATGTTTCGGAGACTCATGTGGGTCGTCGCTAGAGCCACAGAGTTCGTGCTTGGTGCGACGCTTTCCGCGCCTCGGAAAGAGACCGAGCCATATGGGGATCAAACCCGGTGCAATGAAGTCGACCCTGCCGACTTTTTTTTTTAAAGTGCTTGGCACTAACAATGATTGGTAATAGTAATAACTGGTAAAAGTAATGGTTGGTAATAGTAATGATTGGTAATAGTAATGACTGGTAATAGTAATGATTGGTAATAGTAATGATTGGTAATATTATTCATTGGAAATGGTGATGGGGAGCGGCTGACCGAATGGCTAAGAACTCTGGGTACTCCTCTGAGAGACCCGGGTTCGAATCCTCGGTAAGGTGTAGAAAAAATGAAACCCTAACCTGCACAGTTCGTGATAACTGCACTAGCCAGGCGGCCTTAATTCCTCAGACTCAAAACACCCCCTCCCCCCCCCCCCACCCTACACTGCAAGATACTATAAGCAGTAGATGACAGTGACAGGTAGTCGGGAAACGAACCCACAACCTTCGGAGTGCAAGACAGACGACTTGACTACTTCGCCACGGAGACTCCGGTTACTTTTTTTAATGACTGGTAATAGTAATGACAAGTAATAGTAATGATTTGTAATAGTAATGACTGGTAAAAGTAATGACTGGCAATAGTAATGATTGATAACAGTAATGATTGGTAATAGTAATTACTGGTAATGGTAATAAATAGTAAGTCTTAAAAGAAAGTCTTAAAAGTCGAGAGGATCGACTTCATTGCCCCGGGTTTTATCCCATATGGCTCGGTCTCTTTCGACAGGATTGACTGCCGAAAGCATCGCACAAAGCACGAACTCTGTAGTTCCGGCGACGACCCCCAGGAGTCTCCGAGAAAAATGCACTCGGGAACCGAAAGACGTAGCCGGGAAACGAACCCACAGCGCGAGGCAGACGGCTTGACCACTTTGCCACGGAGACTCCGGATACTTTTTACATGACTGCTAATAGTAATGAACAGTAATAGTAATGATTGGTAACAGTAATGACTGGTAATAGTAATGACTGGTAATAGTAATGACAAGTAATAGTAATGATTGGTAATAGTAATGACTAGTAATAATAATGACTTGTAATAGTAATGATTTATAATAGTAATGAGTGGTAACAGTAATGATTGATAACAGTAATGAATGGTAATAGTAATGACTAGTAATAGTAATGATTGGTACTAGTAATGACTAGTAATAATAATGACTTGTAATAGTAATTATTGGTAATAATAATGACAAGTAATAGTAATGACAAGTAATAGTAATGACCAGTAATAGTAATGACTTGTAATATTAATTATTGGTAATAATAATGGCAAGTAATAGTAATGACTGGTAATAGTAATGACTAGTAATAGTAATGACTTGTAATAGTAATGATTGGTAATAATAATGACTTGTAATAGTAATGACTATTAATAGTAATAATTTTTAATAGTATTGATTGGTAATAATGATGACTAGTAATGATTGGTAAATATAATGACGGGCAATAGTAATGACTGGTAATAGTAATGACTAGTAATAGTAATGATTGGTAATAGTAATGAATGGTAATAGTAATGACCAGTAATAGTAATGATTGGTAATAGTAATGACAGGTAATAGTAATGACTAGTAATAGTAATCATTGGTAGTAATAATGAATGTTATTAGTAATAACTGGTAATAGTAATTACTGGTAATAGTAATGATAGGTACTAGTAATGACTGGTAATGGTAAAGACAGGTAGTATTGATGACAAGTAATAGAAATGATTGGTAATAATAATTTCTCGTAATAGTAATGACTGGTAATATTAATGACTGGTAATAATGATGACTGGTAATAGTAATGACTGGCAATAGTAATGATCTATAATATCATTGATTGGTGATATTAATGACAGGTAATGTAATGACTGATGATAGTAATGACAGGTAATAGTAATGACTGATGATAGTAATGACAGGTAATAGTAATGAATTATGATTACTATGACTGGTAATAGTAATGACTGGTACTAGTAATGGCTGGTAATGGTCGTCATCATCATCAAGTGCCCTGTCAGCTGGCGAAGGCGTTCATGGCTCTCCACAGATCTCGGTCTTTGATGTTCTGGATCAACTCTGCTGATGATATTCCTCCATGCCACCGTCTCAGTCCATCCAGCATCATTTCTCTTGGTCTGCCTCTGCCGCTCTTCCCCTCGATCTTTCCAGTTGTCACGATGTTCTCTAGCGGCTCTCTTCTTATCACATGACCGAAGAAAGCTGTTTGTCTCTTTCTTATTGTTGTATATAGTGTTCTAGTTTCATTAGCCTCTTTCAGTCAATCATTGTTAGTTACTCTGGCAGTCCAAAGAATTCGCAACATTCGTCTCAAAAACCACAAGTCTGCTGCTTCTAAGTTCTTCCTAATTTGTTCATTTACATTCCAATATTCGCTGCGATACAGCAAAACTGCTTCTATATAGCATTTCAGCACTCTCTTACATTCAGTGACAGTGACTTATTGCATAAGATACTCTTCATTTTCTGACATGCGGCTTTTGCCTGCCCTATTCTGCTCTTAATCTCTGTTGTACATCTTCCATCTGATGTTATAAGTACCCTTAGGTATTTAAAATTTTCCACTTGGTTAAGAACTGGTAATAGTAATGATTGGTAATAAACAAAGAGTTGACGAAGGAGGCTGGAATGTCTGGTTATAGTTAAGATTGGCAATAGTATTAACTGGTAATTGTAATGATTGGTAATAGCAATGATTGGTTATTGCTTCAGATTAACCTATAATTGAAAACTCCACCACGTGTCAACATATAGATCAGCAGAAGTGACTTGTAGAAATACTATAATGGAAAACGAGCTTCGTATTTTACTCCATCTTGACTTGTAGACTTTCAACTATTCATCATCATCATCATGTGCTATGCCGATAAGCATAGACGGCCATGTTTCACCATCTGACACAATCACCAGAATCATGGATCAGATCAGTGTTCTTGTCTCGACCATGCCACGTGGCCAAGCCATGCAAATATTTACTTCTCTACCTTGTACTCTTCCCCTCGATGTTGCCAGTTGTCACCAAGTTTTCCCATTTATTTATTCTCATATGTCCAAAAACATGTGACTGCCTACGTCTAATTTCTCTAATCATTTTTCGAATTTCGTTTGTTCCTTGTAGGACTTGGTCATTGGTTTTTCTGTCTGTCCACGGTACTCTTTGCATTTTCCTCAGAAACCACATTTCCACGGCCATCAGATGTTTTTCAGCCTGTTTGCTCATTGTCCACGCTTCACACCCATACAAAAACACAAGTTCTATGTAGCAACTCAACACTCTTTTCCCCGTTGCAAATGACATCTTTTAATTGAACAGTATGTTTTCCATCTTGCAAAAGGCCACCTTCGCCATGGCGATTCTTGTTCTAATCTCATCAAGGCATCTCCCATCAGATGTTATGACTGTTCCGAGATAATTGTATTGATTCAACTTCTGGGGAAAGCTTAGTTCACTGTGGAGACGGCACCTGATTGATTGATTGAACTCTTACTAGAGTTTAGTAACTTTGGGCTGATTGTAAGCAACTTCAAGAAGAGGACGTTATGATCAGAGTCAAATCATGTCTTGTTAGGCTGTTCTCAGATGCTGCCAACGTATTTTTCCTGAATAATCATGTCCTTTTTTCCCCACTCACTTTGAAATCAAGCGTTGTCCAAATACGTGCTACTGCTTCTGGTGTACTGGACTGATTTTTGCGTGCTTTCTCTATTACCAGTGTTCGTCTCCATCAGGTGAACCCACTCCGTCTTTTGAGGTACTTGTCATTTACATCCCCAAGTCAAGATTGAAAAGTTAACATTTTAGTCCTGCTGACCGGTGTAGGGGTTGAACCCGCTGTCTCGACATTAGCACATCGGAAGTTTAAGAGCGAGCCCTCTTATCCATTCTGCCATGCTGACCTCCTGATCATGTTCTAATTGCGACACTTTTCATGGCTTCAAAAAAAAAAAACAACAACAACAACAACAATGCAATCTAAATGTGTATAAAGCGAGCCAAAGTTGGTAGATTTTGAGGCAAATTAAACCTAATAGTAAGTAAAATAGCGGGCGCGTTACAGTAATCCTAGGGGACTTTTTCTGATAATATCATATCGACGCCTGGGCTCGTCATTTGCTAAGTGGAGGAATACGAGGGAACTTCAATTTCTCTAATCAGTTTACTGTTTTTATTTGTTTCTTGTAGGACTTGCTCATTGGTTTTCCTACCTCCGTAGCTCCAGTGATGATTCTTTTACAAAACTTACCAATCCTTATTGAGAAAGCTCAAACCGCTGGACCCTAAGATCCCTATATGGAGTTTTGCATAAGAGCCAGTTTGTGTCCTGAAAAAAGATTTCCCGTTGTCCGTACTCTTTCGTGCGTTTTATCATCAGAATCAGTGCGATTTCACATTTTTAAATTTGATTTGGGCTACCAACAAGAGTCAGGTTAATTGGGGTACCATGAAATGTCTTCATCATACAGACTACCCACTGAGTGCTGTTTGGTGTATACACATGTGGGGCTAGCACTGCCTGATCTTTATTTAGTGACATGGTGGATAGATCTTTATTTAGTGACATGGTGGACAGATCTTATTTAGTGAAATGGGGACAAACCTTTATTTAGTGACATGGTGGACAGATCTTATTTAGTGAAATGGCGGACAGACCTTATTTAGTGACATGGTGGATAGATCTTTATTTAGTGACATGGTGGACAGATCTTTACTTGGTGACATGGTGAACATATCTTTATTTAGTGACATGGTGGACAAATCTTTACTTGGTGACATGGTGGACAGATCTTTACTTGGTGACATGGTGAACATATCTTTATTTAGTGACATGGTGGACAAATCTTTACTTGGTGACATGGTGAACATATCTTTATTTAGTGACATGGTGGACAAATCTTTACTTGGTGACATGGTGAACATATCTTTATTTAGTGAAATGGCGGACAGATCTTATTTAGTGACATGGTGGATAGATCTTTATTTAGTGACATGGTGGACAGATCTTTATTTAGTGACATGGTGGACAGATCTTATTTAGTGAAATGGCGGACAGACCTTTATTTAGTGACATGGTGGACAGATCTTATTTAGTGAACTGGCGGACAGACCTTTATTTAGTGACATGGTGGACAGATCTTATTTAGTGAAATGGCGGACAGACCTTATTTAGTGACATGGTGGATAGATCTTTATTTAGTGACATGGTGGACAAATCTTTACTTGGTGACATGGTGAACATATCTTTATATAGTGACATGGTGGACAAATCTTTACTTGGTGACATGGTGGACACATCTTTACTTGGTGACATGGTGGACATATCTTTACTTGGTGACATGGTGGACATATCTTTACTTGGTGACATGGTGGACACATCTTTACTTGGTGATATGATGGGCATATCTTGGTGGACATATCTTTACTAAGTGCCATGGTAGACATATCTTTACTTAGTGACATGGTGGACATATCTTTACTAAGTGCCATGGTGGACATATCTTTACTAAGTGCCATATTGGACATATCTTTACTTGGTGACATGGTGGACATATCTTTACTTAGTGACATGGTGGACATATCTTTACTAAGTGCCATGGTGGACATATCTTTACTAAGTGCCATAGTGGACATATCTTTACTTGGTGACATGGTGGACATATCTTTACTTGGTGACATGGTGGACATATTTTTACTAAGTGCCATGGTGGACATATCTTTACTTGGTGATATGGTGGGCATATCTTGGTGGACATATCTTTACTAAGTGCCATGGTAGACATATCTTTACTTAGTGACATGGTGGACATATCTTTACTAAGTGCCATGGTGGACATATCTTTACTAAGTGCCATAGTGGACATATCTTTACTTGGTGACATGGTGGACATATCTTTACTTAGTGACATGGTGGACATATCTTTACTAAGTGCCATGGTGGACATATCTTTACTAAGTGCCATAGTGGACATATCTTTACTTGGTGACATGGTGGACATATCTTTACTTGGTGACATGGTGGACATATTTTTACTAAGTGCCATGGTGGACATATCTTTACTTGGTGACATGGTGGATATATATTTACTTGGTGACATGGTGGACATATCTTTACTTGGTCATATGGTGGACATATCTTTACTTGGTGACATGGTGGACATATCCTTACTTGGTAACATGGTGGACATATTTTTACTTGGTGACATGGTGGACATATCTTTACTTGGTGACATGGTGGACATATCTTTACTTGGTGACATGGTGGACATATCTTTATTTAGTGACATGGTGGACATATCTTTACTTATTGGCATGGTGGACAAATCTTTACTTGTTGGCATGGTAGACAGCTCTTTACTTGGTGACATGGTGGACATATCTTTACTAAGTGCCATGGTGAACTGCTCTTTACTTGGTGACATGGTGGACATGTTTTTACTAAGTGCCATGGTGGACATATCTTTACTAAGTGCCATGGTGGACATATCTTTAATAAGTGCCATGGTGGACATATCTTTACTTGGTGACATGGTGGACATATCTTTACTTGGTGACATGGTGGGCATATCTTTACTTGGTGACATGGTGGACATATCTTTACTTGGTGACATGGTGGACATATATTTACTTGGTGACATGGTGGACATATCTTTACTTGGTGACATGGTGGACATATCTTTACTTGGTGACATGGTGGACATATCTTTACTTGGTGACATGGTGGACATATATTTACTTGGTGATATGGTGGGCATATCTTGGTGGACATATCTTTACTAAGTGCCATGGTGGACATGTCTTTACTAAGTGCCATGGTGGACATATCTTTACTACGTGCCATGGTGGACATATCTTTACTAAGTGCCATGGTGGACACATCTTTACTAAGTGACATGGTGGACATATCTTTACTAAGTGATATGGTAGACAGCTCTTTACTTGGTGACATGGTGGACATATCTTTACTAAGTGCCATGGAGGACATATCTTTACTAAGTGATATGGTGGACAGCTCTTTACTTGGTGACATGGTGGACATATCTTTACTTGGTGACATGGTGGACATAACTTTACATGGTGATATGGTAGACATATCTTTACTTGGTGACATGGTGGACATATCTTTACTTGGTGACATGGTGGACATATCTTTACTTGGTGACATGGTGGACATATCTTTACTTGGTGACATGGTTGACAGATCTTTACTTGGTGACATTGTTGACAGCTCTTTACTTGGTGACATTGTTGACAGCTCTTTACTTGGTGACATGGTGGACAGATCTTTACTAAGTGACATGGTGGACATATCTTTACTTGGTGATATGGTGGACAGATCTGTACTTCGTGTCATGGTGGACATATCTTTACTAAGTGCCATGGTGGACATATCTTTACTTGGTGACATGGTGGACATATATTTACTTGGTTATATGGTGGGCATATCTTGGTGGACATATCTTTACTAAGTGCCATGGTGGACATGTCTTTACTAAGTGCCATGGTGGACATATCTTTACTACGTGCCATGGTGGACATATCTTTACTAAGTGCCATGGTGGACACATCTTTACTAAGTGACATGGTGGACATATCTTTACTAAGTGATATGGTAGACAGCTCTTTACTTGGTGACATGGTGGACATAACTTTACTAAGTGCCATGGAGGACATATCTTTACTAAGTGATATGGTGGACAGCTCTTTACTTGGTGACATGGTGGACATATCTTTACTTGGTGACATGGTGGACATAACTTTACTTGATGACATGGTAGACATATCTTTACTTGGTGACATGGTGGACATATCTTTACTTGGTGACATGGTGGACATATCTTTACTAAGTGCCATGGTGGACATATCTTTACTAAGTGCCATGGTGGACAGATCTTTACTTATTGGCATGGTGGACAGATCTTTACTAAGTGCCATGGTGGACATATCTTTAATTAGTGCCGTGGTGGACATATCTTTACTAAGTGCCATGGTGGACATATCTTTACTAAGTGCCATGGTGGACATATCTTTACTAAGTGCCATGGTGGGCATATCTTTACTTATTGACTTGGTGGGCAGATCTTTACTTAGTGACATGGTGGACAGATCTTTACCCGCACGAACGCACGCTCGCACACACACACACACACACACACACACACACACAGTTAAATAAAACTAGCCTAGAACTTTCATAAACTTCTTCCCCTTTTTGTATTCCTTCGCCCTACATACCAGTCTCATGTTTACGGTTGAGTTGCGTCAATAATCGACATGATAGCACTTAGGACATTCCCGTAAGTGGTCAGTCTTCATCTTCGATTGCCAGCGAAGAGTGCCAACACTAATGGTACAGTAGCATATGGATTTAAACCTATTACCACTGGGCCTTGGAGGAGAACTTCTAGCCTCTACGGTACCGCGGCTGAGATAAGATTAGGCAATAGGCAATATAGGCGTGAGCATTCATGCGTTCAGTGCCTAACGCTGTTTTGTAAATGTCTCGTTTGTCCTGTCTGTAAAGTTTGGCTTTTTAAACACTAAATTTTGGCTTTCTAAGCATCATTACCGTCATCATAATGTGTTATGTTATAAGCGTGATCGGTCATGTTTTGCCATCCCACACGATCACCAGAGTGCGGTTCAGCTCTGTGGTTTTTGTTCCCACTATGCCGTGTGACGAAAAGCCCTCCAGATATTTACTTTGCTATCTTTCCATTGCTCTTATCTATTCAATCTTGCCAGTTGTCACAAGTTCTCTAGATGATTTCTTCTCATAACGTGCTCAAAACATCTTGACGATTTACGTCTAATTTATCTAATCAGTTGATTTTCATTTGTTTCTTGTAGGACTTGCTCATTGGTTTTTTCACTGCATTTTCCTCAGAAACCATATTTCAATTGCCATCAGATGTTTTTCAGCTTGTCTGCTCATTGTCCACGTGTCACATCTATACAAAAGTACAGGTTCTATGTAGCATTTCAACACTCTTTTTCTCCTTGCAACTGACATATATTTGTTGGTCAGTAAGTTTTCCATCTTGCAAAAGGCTGCCTTCGCCATAGTTCTAATGTCTTCAATGCACCTGCCATCAGATGCTATAACTCTTCCGAAATAGTCGGGGGTTTTTTTTCGTTTTTTTTTTTTTAAAAGACCAAATTTGACATTTGGAACGGAAGGCCAAAGATTACCGCCATCTCATTTAGAAGCACCGGGCTCGAATCCCCAGGAAGAGAAAAAAAATTTGTAATATCTGGAAAGGGAATACAATCCGTCTACTGACAAATTCTATGGCTAGCGTTTCTTTATGGGTGAGAATGCTGGAAAGTAAGTCATTAGTCTTTAGTCATTAGTCGCGGTTCTAACTTCACGGCAACGGGTCGTCCCCATTATACCCAGTTTCTGTGCCAGTGAATATCACACAAAATGCTCCTCACTGATCTGTGTGAAAAGTGGAACAGACAGGAGTCTCGACAATCGAACACAGGTACACTGTGCATAATGCCGCCGTCAGAATGCCAAAACAAAAGTCCTCCACGAAAAATACAGTTCATTGTCGATGGAAGCGGCAGTCACTTGAAAACCAGCAGCCACACATTACCGCATTCCGTCAGTTCAGTGAATGGCCGGCCGCGATCATTCCGAACACGCAGTTCACGCTACAAACAACCGCGGACAGAAGCATCAGCACCTGTCAAGAAATTCACAGCTCACAGTGTTGCGCCACGCACTCAACTCAGTAGCATGGCGATGGAACCATGCACTACCAGTCCAACACGAGGAAAATACGAAGGCAAACAGTAGCCACAATCATAAACACTACAGAAGCCTTAACCGTTCAAATTCTAATCCTCCATGTGGGGGGCCGGAAGTTTGGGCATTAAGTAAGAATGAAGTCGATAAAAAGAGGCTACACAATTCACTGCCTGGAATATGTCGCTGTGTCTTATGAAGGTATTACTACAGAAGTTAATCAGCATAAGGTCTCGCAAACAATTACTAATTATAGCTGAAATACACAACACACAAGAGACCGGCCAAGTAAACGATGGACAGAGGGAATAGCAGAGTCCATGAGAATCTCGATACATGAAGCCCATAAACGGGCACTCTCCTGCTGTTTATACTTCACCTCGACACCGCAAGGTATCACGAACAAGATGAGATGCGATACACAACACGCCTATTACCATGGTAGTTTTAAGCTGACTGCCACGTCTTTGTGTTTTAAAAGTGGCGGATTATTCATTAGAATTACATCATCCTCATCATCCTCATGTCCACTGTGGGCTGGTGTAGTCGTTCATGTCTCTCCGCAGATCTCGGTCTTTGGTGCTGTTGATCAACTCCCTTAATGATATTCCTCCATGCCGCTGTCTCAGTCCATCCATTATCATTTCTCTTAGTATGCCTCTGAGGTTTCTCTCACTGATCTGTCCTGTGGTCACTGTGTATTTCCAACACGGCTCTTGTCCTTACATGTCCACAGAATGATGTTTATCTCATTATAGTTGATTATCATGTTCTATTTTCATTAGCCAGTTCCAGGCAATCATTATTAGTTACTCTGGCAGGCCAAGTAATTCGCAACAATTTATCGTAGAAACCATATCGCCTTTGCTTCCAAACCATTCTTAATTTAGTCATTCATATTCGATGATGAACTACCATACACGACGATAGGAGGTATTAAACATTTCTGACATTTAACAGTAGTAACCTTTTGCATAAGATCTCTTCGTTTTCTGAAATGCAACTATTGTTTGACCTATGACGAATCACAGGAGCTTCCGCAAAGTTGTTTGCATGTTGAGATTTCTACATAGATACATGTAGTCTTATACTTTTGCTATTTGATACGACGTATTTTATATGACCCAGATATTACTTTAAAATGTACAGCTTTTTATGAAGTGACTTAACATTGTTACTATTTTACATTATGAGGGTGATCCCATATACAGGAATGTTGTTCTTGTGATGTGTTGTCTGGTTTTCCTTTGTTATATTCTACGGTTGTCTATTTGTATCATGTTTTCCATTGTCTGAGTCTCATTGTGTTGGTTCATATATTCCATTGCACAAAACAAATTTTTGAAGTTAGTTATGTTGGTTCATATTTTCCATTGCACACAAAGAAACTCTCTGAGGTGCATTATGTTGATTCTTATATTTCATTGCAAATAGCATAAATCTGAGGTTCATTATTATACTCATACTGTGTCACGGGTTTGGACGGAGGAGAGCAAGTGGGAGGGTACACGCTTTATTCTGGTGCGAGGAAATGCAACCTAAAGGCTAAATGTCATAGCAGGGCAGACCAGGCCCTAAGCCTTAGTTGGCAGCTGGTCTACGATCGAAGCTGCGAAAGGCGGACAGTTACAGAATTGCTTTGCTAATGTGACAGATTCTGCAACTTGTCTTGCTCCAGATGTATTGGTATTACCTTTCCTCTGGAGTAAACTAGGCAGGCCGAGAGAGGGATCATGCTGCATCGGCAACACATGGTCTCTGGAGTAAACTAGGCAGGCCGAGAGAGGGATCATACTGCATCGGCAACACATGGTCTCTACAATTGAGACCAGGCTTTGTTCTATGGAGAGGTATAACTCCATCCCTGGTTCCCTGAGTTGCAGTTATTATGTCTCTTTTTTCTTTCTAAGCACACTGTAACAAACTATTGTCTGTCAAGACGGCAAGATGCCAATGATATATTCCATTGCACAAAGCAAGTCTTTTATTTATTGTGTTAATTCTTATATTCCATTGCACCTAGCAAACATGAGAGATTCATATGTGATGATTCATATCATTTGCAATTCGCAATCTCGCATACTGCGTTAGAAACACAGCTGCGGGTGATTTGAAAGCAGACCGCCTTGCGCTGGTTTTCATTCGATGGTATGAGTGCCCATCGTTCAGAAAGCAATGGCAAACTACTGAGCGTAAATGTGCCGAGAAATCACAAATAGCAAAAAGAAGCTGGGGTTGACTGCGACGTCCTGTAAAGGATATGCAACTATATATATATATTAAGCTATAGTTTTGCAAAATAAATATAAAACCCTTTGACAGGGAGGGCCCTTAGAAATCTACTATAGTTGAAACTGAATGCTCCTGGACGCAATCCAATATGGCAGAAACTATATTGTTAATTGATTCAGTGTCCAAGGATACTACATCGCCAAATGCGACAGAAGGACTAGATATCATCATTCTAAGCTCATCGTGTTATTTTTTTTTGTTCCGTAGTATCTTCCGCAATTTTAATGCGCAGTGAACGTAAATTTACATTATAATATTTGTTCATTTGATTGTGAACCATATTTTTTAGCTTTTTGATTGGCACTGAATCAGTTAAATAAAGGGCGATTATATATATATATATATATATATATATATATATATATATATATATATATATATATATATATATATATATATATATATATATATATATATATATATATATAAGAAGTAATATCAGTAATAATCCAATATAACAGACAAGTGAAGTGTGGTAGTCGTGAAGTTGAGCATGCTGGGCAGCTGTGTGATGGCAAGCATGCTGCTGTTTGTATCACTTTTCCAATTTTGTGTAGCTGCTGCTTTTGTGCTTATCACCGTACCCCGCTGCCCTCATTTACAAATAATATCTTCTTTTCCTTCTTCTCTTCGTGTTTACCTCTGTGTAAAAATTTGCACACGACACAGTTAAAATATACCAGTTTGGTGTGATAGTAAGTTTACACTGTCAACGAGTGATCCCCAGGTTTGGTCAAGCTTTATAAGCTCTTCCATTTCACAATTACCTTACACATGACACAGTTAAAATATACCAGTTTGGTGTGATAGTAAGTTTGCACTGTCAACGAATGATCCCCAGGTTTGGTCAAGCTTTATAAGCTCTTCCATTTCACAATTACCTTACCATTAGGTTAGACGCGGCTGTGACAGATCCATTGCTAAGCTCAGGTAGCGAAACGGAACAACATGATGAGGGTCAGGAGAGGTTAAGAGCACCTGGCCAGTCCAAAATCCATCCTATGGGAACAGGTGAGAACAATGAATGTGTTGCCTCTTAGTTAAATACAAGTTGATTTTATTAGTGGTAAAAATGATTTGGCTTCAGAATTCTTGGAAATTAGGTTGTTCTTTTGTTCGTGGCACTTTAGTTAGTTTATGAGTTGGCGTTTACTTGTTTTCTTGTTTACCATCGGTTGTAGAGATTTCCTGTGTTCTTTTTTTTCGTCTGCTTATTTCTTCTACTTTTTTTTTTAAATTATTATTGATACAACTAGGTTTTAGTTATAAAGATATCATTTGGCTTCCCAATTCTTGAAAACTACTTGGTTGATTTAAGTTATTTTGTTAATAGTACATTAGTGCTGTTATGATTTCTTTTAATTGTTTTCTTTTGTCTTGTTTTCCTTCGGGTGTATGAACTTTCTGTATTCTTTTATTTACTTCTTTCCTCTACTTCTATGAGCTTTAAAAAGTAGGTTTTACTAGTTGTAAATATATCATTTGGTTTCAGAATTCATGAAAAATGAATTGTTGTCTTACATTTTTTTCTTAGTGGTAATTTAGTTCTTGTTAGTGGTACTTTAGTTCTTGTTAGTGGTATTTTAGTTCTTGTTAGTGGTACTTTAGTTCTTGTTAGTGGTACTTTAGTTCTTGTTAGTGGTACTTTAGTTCTTGTTAGTGGTACTTTAGTTCTTGTTAGTGGTATTTTAGTTCTTGTTAGTGGTACTTTAGTTCATGTTAGTGGTACTTTAATTCTTGTTAGTGGTACTTTAGTTCTTGTTAGTGGTACTTTAGTTCTTGTTAGTGGTACTTTAGTTCTTGTTAGTGGTATTTTAGTTCTTGTTAGTGGTACTTTTGTTCTTGTTAGTGGTACTTGAGTTCTTGTTAGTGGTACTTTAGTTCTTGTTAGTGGTACTTTAGTTCATGTTAGTGGTATTTTAATTCTTGTTAGTGTGACTTTAGTTCTTGCTATCAGTACTTTAGTTCTTGTTAGTGGTACTTTAGTTCCGTTATGATTTGACTTTAAGTTTTATTATCCCCCCCCCCCCCCCTTCATTATTTGCCTAACAGAAGGTACTGTAGTTCTGTTATGATTTGGCTTTTAGTTGTTTTCTTATGTTTCCCCCCATTGTTTGCTTTCGGATGTAGAGACTCGCTGTGTTCTTTCCTCTACTTCTGTCTGCTACACCTGTGAACTTCTAACAACACCTGTGAATTAGTTTATGTGTTATCGTCTTAGCTGTTGTTTTAATTGGAAAGATCGAGGGGAAGAACGGCAGAGGCAGGCCAAGAGAAATGATGCTGGATGGACTGAGTCATTGAGACGGTGGTATGGAGGAATATCATCAGCAGACCGAGATCTGTGGCGAGTCATGAACGCCTACGCCAGCTGCCATGGTACTTGATGATGACGTTGTTTTATTTGGCACAATTACTCATTATCTTACCTCAGAACCATCTAAATCAAGCCAATACCAAGTGTAAGAAATATAGCATGAAAATAAGCGTTGACAAGACAGAGACAATGATAGTAAGCAGAGAGTCAGAAACCCTGTAAATAAAAATTAAGAACTCGGAAATAAAATACACCAGCAAATTTTAATATCCAGGGCCAATATTCACTTCTGACTGCGGAATGGCTAAAGGAATCAACACACGTTGTGCAAAGGCAAATCGGGTATTGGGACAACTATAGCCACTTTTGTCGCATAGAAAGCTACCTGTAATTACTAGAACAAATCACATAAGGATTATGTATTAGCAGACAATATGCTATATTGTTAAATATGACGCTTATTGTAGGCAATGAGCACAAGACATAACAACAGAGATTAGATGCATGAGAAGAGCTGTAGGAGTAACCGTGAGAGGTAGAATTATTAATGAGAACATTAAAAGACGAATATGTTTGAAACAAGTTATATACTTAAATAAAGAACAACAGATTAAAAGGTTTGACCACCTCATAAGAATTCCCTTGCACCATCTGCCACAAAAAGCTACATTGAAAAATATAATAGACAGAGAACAAGGGGAAGACCGTGTAACAGATGGAGTGATGGTATCAAGAACAACCTTAAAGAATATCAACTTACAAACAGCATTAGTAGAAAGAGCGAGTGAAAGATTTTTACATCTCCCCCCAAATACTTCACTAAAGTAAATGGAAGAAGTGAAAAAGAGGGAGAATTGATTACTCGTGTACACATACGCTGGTGTACATTCACATCTAGGTTATCTAAGCTGCCCATCTGTTCGCGGCCAGGTGATATCTCAGTACGAATGATCTTCTGGCATCAGTGTAGCAGTCACCACTGCAATGTACCTGTCAGGTCTATTGTATATTATGCAGCTAAAGAAATGTTATACCTTATTCGTTGCCAACTGTTAATATATCGCCAGCTGTGACCTCCCATTTAGACAGAAGGACGATATATCGCCATAACTAGTGTTATTATGCTATTTGCTCTGCTTCGTTGTATCTTCTGCAGTTTCAATGCTCAGTGACTACCAATTTACACTGTATTACCTGTTCATTTTGAGTATGTACCATGTTTGGTCCAAACGTATTTTATGAGTGGCACTGAATGAGATAAATATGTGATGTTATCAAACACAAAAAAGTATTTCAGATACGGGATTTGCAGTGGCGCCGAGGCTAGAAGCTCGCATGCTGGGCGATGGTCGTGAGTTCCATCTGCATTGAGTGTGATTTGAGCTATTACATTGATTTGGGCGTCCCAGCATAAAATGAGTATCAGATAGTGATCCCATCGCCCGGTGAATGGTATATAAAATATGGGTTTGGCACCATATACTCTAAGCACCTTAAGGCGTGCAAAGGGGGTCTTTACTTGTGCCCACTATCGCAGGTACGCTGTCTACCATAATAAGTCTTAACAGTGTCTTAAATACGCTATATGTTATTGTAAATACGACGGACCTATGTGCTGTCTTTTATTATAGCGGGTGTTTCTAAAGTCTCACTACACTTTGTATGTAGAACAATTTTGAAACATGAAGTACATGATGTCATCAAAAATGTGTTAAACAATTCATTAAATTAGTTACAACAGTTACTGCTATGATCTAAGGCTATTTTTGTGGAAGCTGGAAAGTACCAATGCAGTATTCATTATAAAAGGTGTTGGAAATATCCACCATTGGATTCAAGACAAGATTGTACACGTCTCTTCATATACTTTGAACAACCATCCGTGTGTTTCGACTGCCATTTTGAACACGTGTTCAATCAAAATAATTCTTTCTTTCGTTGATAACACCATTCTGTTTGGAGCGCAAATAATTACTCCAGCAGACGACAGCCATTAGCTGCATATTGCTTCACGATGGATTGTGGAGCGCATTGTTTGATGACATCATGTATTTCATTTTTCAAATTTGTTCTATATACAAAGTGTAGTGAGACTTTACAAACGCCCGGTATATATCTTCACGGTGACTTAAAATATGTATCTGTTTTAATACTGAAGATGTTTATGTTATAATATTGATTTTAACATACTCTTAAATATGCTATTTCCTATTATCTGAAAGAAATATCTCATATGTTGCGTCTGTTATAATATAGTTCTTAAAAGTGTCTTATATACTCATATGTTATAATGTAGAAGTGGTTCTATGGTGTTGACTGTTAGAATGTGGGTGTAAGGAAATGTCTTAGCACGCTATCTATCATAATATAGTAAAGTTATTTATGTGGCTTCGTTTATTCTAATTTATGTGTTACGTGTCTAGACAAAAAAACCTGTTATAATATACCAAAAGTGGCTGTTATATATTTTGTTATACTATCTGTGTAAAGAAGTGTCTTAGCACGCTATTTGTTATAACAGAGAATAGCTGGTTGTGTTGCTTCCTCTGTTGTAAAATAGATCTGAAGAAGTTTTATATATATATATATGCAATTTGTTATAATATTTTTTTGTTTAATCTGTTATAAGAGAGGTATCACCGTCCTTTAGTGTGTTATAATGTAAGTTTGAAGGAGTGCCTCGTCTCAATATGTGTTTTAACATAGAAGTATATGAGAAGTATATGAAAAACATTCTAACCAATAAAATGATGTCAGCTGAAACGAGAAAAAGAGTATTGAGGGGATACATAGAGCCTGTTCTTTTGTATGGATGTGAAACTTGGACAATGTGCAGCCAAGCTGAAAAACATCTGATGGCTGCAGAAATGTGGTTTCTGGGGAAAATGCAAAGAATACCATGGACAGATAGAAAAACCAATGACCAAGTACTACAGGAGACAAATGACAATCGTAAATTGATTAGAGAAATTAGACGTAGACAGTCACAATTTTTTGGGCATGTTATGAGAAGAAATGGATTGGAGAACTTGGTGACAACTGGCAAGATCGAAGGGAACAGACCAAGAGGAAGACCAAGAAGTAAGTACCTGGATGGCTTGGCCAAATGGCATGGACGAGACAGGAACACTGAGCTGATCAACGACTCTGATGATCGAGTGATCGAGTGAAATAGCGAGTCATGAACGGCCACGCTTTCCGGCATGGCACATGATTGATTGATATGAGACGAGGTCTCCGACATAATTGACTCATGGTCTAGGGAAGTAAGAGAAGTGTTTTTGGCTTTGTCTGTTATAATAAAGGTTTAGAGAAATCCCCTAGCACGCAATCTGTTATAATATAGGTCAAAAGAATTATCTTAGCACGATGTCTGTTATAATATAGAAGACTAGTTTCTTTGGTTTTCTCTGTTATAATAAAAGTCCAAAGAAGTGGCTTTTTTATACTCTGTGTGTTGTCGAATGTTCATCCATAAATATCTGTTATAGTATAGAAATGGCTCCGTGATTTTGTTATAATACAAGTATATGAGAGTGTCTTAGCCGGCTGTTCGTTATAATATAGAATAAGTGGGTCTTTGGCTAAGTCTGTTATTAAGTAGGTCTAAAGAAATATCATAAATACGCTATCTGTTATAATACGGAAGTATCCCTGGAGCCTTGTGTGCGCTGTCTGTTATAATATAGAAGAGTATCTCAGAGTCTCTGTCTATAATATTATTGATCTGCAGAAGTGTCTTACATACGCCATATATTAAAATATTGAAGTATCGCTTGTGCTTTTCCTGTTACAGGATATGTTCAAAAAAGTACTTTTTAACGAATCTATTAGAAAATATTCAAGTATTTCTCATGCTTTCTTTGTTACAATGTATGTCCACAATGACTTACATTCACTGTTATGCTAGAGTCTGATCATGCATTCTGGAAGCTTCGATTGTTATAAAATAAGGAACTGTTTAAAAGACTAAATCTATTATAAAATAATTCGAAACATGTGTTTTAGAGGCTTTATATAATATATATCTATTATCTTCTTCTTCTTCTTCTTCTTCTTCTTCTTCTTCTTCTTCTTCTTCTTCTACCTAGTCTATATTAGGCATGGGCGATCATGATCCTCCAATCGTCGCAGCTGTCTGATAACTTATCAAAGCCAATTTTGCATATGACCAGTGTAGTACCGGGGTCCCAAAGACGATGCAAAGAATAGCCACACTGTAAACCTCCTGCGCGCGTGGTAACAGGAGATTCAAGAGGGTTGATCTGAGACGGGCCAACTCAAAGCATAAGAACAGTTCAGCCCACATCAAACCAACCATGACTGGCCCACAAAGAGATAAGCTTACGTTGGTGTGGGTCTTTTCCCAACTAAGAGCCTTAGGGGTAAAGGAGGAGAAGAATGTTGCTGAAATTGTTATTCGGTGCCCAGTCTGGTCAGTTTTCAACATTTCTCAGTCTTTCTTTGCTTTTCTTGTCCATAATTTCTTCATAAGGCTATTTATTTATTCCACCTCGTATTAATTTAAGTTAAATATTGTATCCGTGGTACTGCATTTAGTTTCGTTCGACTTCCACAAATTCCCTTGTGCTGTGCAGGTTCCACTTGCCCGTAGTATTCCTATTGTAATATCTCTGTCTGGTATCTCAGCTGTGTTTATATTGTGTTTATATATGCGTGATTCCATTAGTTATATTATGTCATTGCTGCACGGACAATCGACAGAAGAGATATGCTGTGGGCAATACGTGGCAGCTTGATGCCTCCTAGCACATCTCTTAGTGAATCTTCTCCATTAAAGTTAGTGAAGTGGCGGCTCAGGTATGGATCAGGTCACAAGATGGAAAACATATTGACCAATAAAAAGATGTCACTAGCAACGAGAAAAAGAGTGTCGAGGAGAACCAGTGCTTTTGTATGGATGTAAAGCGTGGACAATGAGCCGACAAGCTGAAAAACATCTGATGGCTGTGGAAATGTGGTTTCTGAGGAAAATGCAAAGAATACCATGGACAGACAGAAAAACCAATGACCATGTCCTATAAGAAACAAATGAAAACCGTAAACTGATTAGAGAAATTAGACGTAGACAGTCACAAATGTTTGGTCACGTTAAGAGAAGAAATAATTTGGAGATCTTGATGACAACTGGCAAGATCGAGGGGGAAAGAACAAGAGGAGGGCAAAGAAGTAAATACATGGATGGCTTGGCCAAGTGGTATGGTCGAGACAAGAACACTGAGCTGATCCACGACTCTGGTGATTGAGTGAGATGGAAAAACATGATCGCCCACGCTTACCGGCATGGCACATAATAATGATGAGGTCACAACGAACGCTGGTAGCTAAATTACTCGCAAACAGGACAAACAAGTATCCACACGATTGCACGTCTCCTGGAAGAGACTGACCACTTATATATTTATCCCAAGTGTGGTGATGTAGGTTCTTCATGACATTCAGTAGTGTAGGTTAGTTAGTTGGTTAGTCGCGGTTCCAACTTCACGGCAAAGGAACGCCGTTTTATGCTCCGTTCCTGTGCCAGTGAATAGCACACACAATGCTCTAGTAGTGTAAAAGCATATGCACAGGAACAGAGCATACTGGGGACGACCCGTTGCCGTAAAGTTGGAACCTCGACTAACTAACTAACTATGTACCCCGATTGAAGATTTCTGGCATGTAATATCATCGAATAGCGACTCACCTTACTTTTACTATTCAGTAGGATTGAATTGTAAGCTTAGTCCGTTTACATGCCGTACGTTTTATTGAGAATATACTGAAGGCTTCTCATCTCCTGGGACCAACCTGCACACATGGAGTAATATGTTCGCTGTTATACGCCAGGCTGTCTTTAGTTTCCCAACACTCTGGTATCCATCAACTGAGAGTGGGTGGACCCACGAGGGGCGGGATGGGGTCCACACTGGATCTACAGAGCTGCCGTAGTCGAGGGGCGGGGGTGTTTACACTGGATTCTAGAGCTGTTCTAGTCAAGGGGATGAGGGAGTTGGTCCACACTGGATTCACAAAACTGTCCTAGTCGAGGGGGAGGGGAGAGATCCGCATTGAATTCACAGAGAGAGTAATATCCACAATAAGCATATACAGTCAACCACTGCACTAAAGAGGTTATTATTCAATAGGTCAAAAACCTTGTCTAAATAAATGAAACCATATATATGTTCATGAAACTGTATATAATGTAAATGACACCTTATGTAAGTAAATCTCACATAGTATACGTAAATCAAACCTTCATAAGTAAATGAAGTCCTATATAAGTAAATAAAACCTTATGTAAATAAATGAAGCCATACATAAGTAAATGAAATTGTGTGTAAGTAGATAAAGACTTGTATAAGTAAATGGAGCCTTATGTCAGTAAATGAAGCATTATGTAAGTAAATGGAGCCTAATATGAGTGAATGGAGCCTTATATGGGTAAATGAAACCTTATGTAAGTAAATGAAGCCTTATATAAATAAATTAAACCTATGTAAGTAACTGAAACGTTATTATAAGTAAATGGAGCTTTATATGGGTACACGAAACCTTATGTAAGTAAACGAAACTTTAACTGATTGAATCAAACTGTATATAAGTAAGCGACACCTTATATGAGTAAATAACACCTCATATAAGAAAATGAAAGCTGAAATTGATTTTAAAACACAAGTAAGGTCGTCCCAGAGCACATATTGCAGGTGGGATGTAAAGTTTTATGTTTTCATATATACTAGGTCGTGGTATATGAGCTGGTGTAGCAAGTTCCTTTCCTCGCCTCCTATCCTTCCTAGACAATTCTCAAAACCGTCTGATAGCCATTTTTATGAGCATGGGCCTATCCCAGAGTCCTACAGACCGATCTGGGAGCCAAGGTAATTCTTTTTTAAATCTTCAGCTCGGAGAGATTCAAATACGTGACCTCCAGGTCATCAGGCAAGAGTTCTAGCTGCTTCAGCACCGCGATTCCTAAATATTTGTTATGTTGCCTGGTTGTCTGAAATTATGACACACAACTTCAGGGCTGGGACATGTGTATATGCATGTTTGGCGCTCCCTTATACATGTTGTCAACACGAGTCCTGTCTGGCTGGTTTTAATTTGCTTTGATATTGTCTTTGCACCAGTCGTTTGTATGTTGTTTGTCCTGTCTTGCCGAAGATGACCATATTGCTAGCTATTAATATAAAGATATAATAGATGGCGATAGATTAGATCAATATGATCCTAGAGATGTTTAATTAAATTTGCTTTTATGTCGTTCTTGTATAAATCGTGTGTATTGTGCTGGGGGGTAAAAGAAGTCTTTGCGGGTTTATAACGAAGGTTAATGGGCGGTGTTTAGTACAGGAGAGCCTGGCGCATGATACTTCAACAGCTAGTTTGAGAATGGATTGGGAGGCAGTTTTGAGAAACAAACCGATGGATACAATGGCTAGGTCTGCACCGCTGGGTTTGGAACTATTGATCGATAAGAAAGGGCCATTTGTGATCATGTGAATAGTGTTTGGAAGAACTGACACGTCGCCATGGCCTGGAGAGAATGGTGCGCCTAGAGGATCTGCCCAACAATCTGCACTTCTAGGAAAGGTCACGTGGACACATAATCAGATTGCAACTGGTACCATTAGTTTGTAACTCTTCGCGGGTTGTTGAAGATGTGATGGGGTGCATAATGAAATGCCTTTAGTGCTGGGATGTTGGTTCTTAACTTAACGCAACTCAAGTCGTTGTTTCTCCATTGTTGCCGACGACGAGCATATGATTAGCTACGAGCATACTAATAGAATCCAGGGTGACAGATTAGATCAGTCTGATCCTAGGCGCATCTGTTTCCATTTATTGTTATATTCTCTTTGAATCAGTCTCTTGTGTGTTATTTATCCATCGGTTTCGAAGAAAATCATATTCTTGGCAGTATGTCTCTGAGCTGACTGTCTGGATGAATCTATCCAAGGAAATGTCTGCTGTTCTGGGGAACTGTCGAATAAACGAGAGATCTTGACGCTGGAATTCAATACACCAAAAGTCTGTGTTGGAAGCTACCGTGATTCCTAAGTATTCAAAACGTCTCCTTCCTGCAGCCTTGTGACAACGCCAGGCAGAGTGATGAGCAGCGGTGTTGTTCACAGTTCAAATCCAATACCGCAGTTTTTCAATTAAGCCTTCAGAATGTCTTTACATCTCCTTGTCGGTCCAGCGCCACCTCGTTTTGCTTGAATGAAGTTCTCCATAGTGGATTTCCTTTGGTAGCTTCTCATTTAGCATGCCGACAACATAATCAGCCCGGCTCAGCTGTTCGTTGTGTAGCATAATATGCAAACTTATGATGACAGCCTGTGAAATAACTCCCTTCTATTATTTTATTTTCTTCTAAGCTGTTTCCTTTACAACTATATTATGAGTCCCACTTCCCACTCAAGGATTAGTATCCTTAAACTTGCATAGTTGACACTGATCATCATTGGGTAGCCAGTCCTTTGCAGAACGTCGCTCTTATCACAACCAGTTGCAAAGACTCTCGATTCTCAATCAGTTCCACTGTCCTACGCATGATCGTTTCCAGGGTGTCTGTGGTGTGTCCCTGTTCACGTCGTATTGGTCCACTCCTGTCTGGTCTTTCAAGATCCACGCCTTCCATGACTGTCTTGTTTCTATATTTCTTCGTTCACTTTCAGACATCAGTATGAATCAATGCACAGAAAACAGCAGTCACCTTAAGTTTGTTGGCATCTCAATAAAGTTGTGTCTTCAAATGGAAGATCATGTAATATAATGTCTCCTTAAATTCACTATCCTATTCTCAGTAGAAATACACTCTCCTTAAATTCACTATCCTATTCTCAGTAGAAATACACTCTCCTTAAATTCACTATCCTATTCTCAGTAGAAATACACTCTCCTTAAATTCACTATCCTATTCTCAGTAGAAATACACTCTCCTTAAATTCACTATCCTAGTCTCAGTAGAAATACACTTCACCCTCATCCAGGGTATATGTTCTTTACAACATTCTAAAATAATACTTTCACATGGCAGCAATATATGATTCGCCACCGTGAGCCAGGCTTCTGGTCCGTGCGTTCCTACCACGGTCTCAGGTCGAGTCTGCCGTTTTCAAATATGTTATCTCATGGGCTCAGTCGAATCGTGCAATTCGCCCAAGGCATTCTGCACACTTAAAACGTGACATGAGCTAACTTTAGCTCCTGTCAGAGGGAGTAGACCGAAATACGTTTCTCTGTTCTGCATATGTTGGAAACTCCTGCAACAAATGGGTAGCTATAATTTTACCAGTTCCCTAGTTTCATGTATCAGTATCTCCTATCTTTAGTTTATTGAACTTAATATGTTTCTGTATGTCAGGACTGGGTCAATATAGCTTTAAGAACTATTGTTGCCACCTCAGTTGATCTGATCTAAATATACCTAATTATTTGCAATTCATAGTGAATGTTAGTATTGCCTTGCTATTATGCGTAGTTTATTTTTTATTCTTCTTGGTTTTTGTATTTTGTTGTATTGTCTTATTAGCTTTTGCAGTAAAGTGCTGTTCACTTGTGTAACTATTGTCTCAGCATAGTTATTTGTCAGAACCATCATCACCACACTCGGACAGCAGCATGGGTGCTCCGATCTCCTCCTTAACATCTCGGCGTATATCGCCTAATCGTACCAGTTCTGTGTTGGTTAATCAAACGTCTAGTGCTCCTGACAAAATGTTCATGTCTGGCTGATTTCCACTTCACACCCATCTTCCTCACTCTGGATAAGGAAGAAGTTCCCAGGTTCCCTAAAGTTATCAGCGCGCCCATCGTCTCTTATGACAATGATGATGTCTGGCGCATCCATTGCTCTTTCCACTTCGATCATCGCCATGTTCGCCACCCGATTAGCTCTCTCGCTACTGGTGTCAGTTATAAACAAATATGTATTTACACTCCTTAACTGCTTCAGTCATCATCATCAAGTGCCATGCCGGCTAGCGTAGGCGTTCATGACTCTCCACAGATTTCGGTCTTTGGCTTTCTGGATCAACTCCGCTGTTGATATGCCTCCATGCTACCGTCTCAGTCCATCCAGCATCATTTCTCTTGGTCTGCCTCTGCCTCTCTTCCCCTCAATCTCTCAAGTTGTCACGATGTTCTCCAATGAACTGCTTCAGTGACATACAAACAGGTTTGGACCAAACACGATAAGCAATCAAATGAACAAGTATTATAATGTAAATGTCCATTCACTCAGCATTGAAATTGCGCTAGATGCTACGGGGAAAAAAAATAACTCGATGACCCTAGGACGGCAATATATCGCCCTACTGTCTACATAGTAGTTCACATCTGACGATATATTATCCTTCAGCGCTGAATCGGTTAATTTTGCTTTGTAATCACCTAAGTCTAACTATCCTTAACATGTGTAACTGTTTAAACCCATCACGTCTAGGGTGTATTTATAATGACTGTGCAGTGTTTGAAAATAAGTTTTGTATTTACCTGTTATGTTGCATGAACTTTGCAGAGGGTGAATACAAAACTTGGACCGGAAATATTTTCAAACACTGCACAGTCATTAAAAATACATCCTGTATGTCAGTATGAAGGTGTCATGGTTAACAGAGTAGTTATTAGAAAGCTCAACTAACGTTAGTCGTTAGTCGCGGTTCCAACATCATGGTAAAGGGTCGTCCCTATATGCTCCGTTCCTGTGCCAGTGAATATCACACAACATGCTCCTCACTGCCCTATGTGAAAAGTGGAATAGACAGGAGTCTCGACAAACCAACAGCCCGCACAGGTATACTATTCATAAGGCCGCTGCCAGAATGCCAACACAAAAGTCCGCCAAGAAAAATACAATTCAACGTCGATGGAAGGGGCAGTCACTAGAAAACCAGCAGCCATACATTACTGCATAAGGCAACACAATTAGTTCAGCGACCGGCCGGTCGCCATTTTTCTGCACATGCAGTTCACGCTGCAAACAACCACGAACAAAAGTAACACCACTCCGCACGAAATTCACAGCACACAATGTCATTCCAGGCGCTCAACTCAGTAGCAGGGCGACGGAACCATCCACTTCCAATCCAACATGAGGAAAATGCGTAAGCAAACCGTAGTCACAAGCATAAACACTGCCAAGGCCTTAACAGCTCAACCGCCTATCCTCCATGTTGGACCGGAACTCCCAACTAACGTTAAATCTGCCATATGGATCGGTAACTTGATGAATGACTGAACCAATTACTAATAAACATGACTAAACCAATTACTAATAAACTACAAATATGAAATTAATTTGTGCTTGCGCAGAGCAGGACTCATATTTTATAACATAATCAGTAGTTATTAGAAAAATTAACTCTAATGTTAAATCATCTGTGTGGATCAGAAACATGACTAAAAAAATTATTAATAACCATGACTAAAACAATTACTAATAAACACGACTAAAACATTACTAATAACCATGACTAAAACAATTACTAATAAACACGACTAAAACATTACTAATAACCATGACTAAAACAATCACTAATAAACACGACTAAATCATTACTAATAACCATGACTAAAACAATCACTAATAAGCATGACTAGAACAATTACCAACAACCATGACTAAAACAATTACCAACAACCATGACTAAAACAATTACTGATAACCATGACTAAAACAATTACAAATAAACATGACTAAAACAATTACTGATAACCATGACTAAAACAATTACCAACAAACATGACTAAAACAATTACTGATAACCATGACTAAAACAATTACAAATAAACATGACTAAAACAATTACTGATAACCGTGACTAAAACAATTACAAATAAACATGACTAAAACAATTACTGATAACCATCACTAAAACAATTACAAATAAACAAGACTAAAACAATTACTGATAACCATGACTAAAACAATTACCAACAACCATGACTAAAACAATTACTGATAACCAAGACTAAAACAATTACAAATAAACATTACTAAAACAATTACTAATAAACATGACTAAAACAATTACCAATAAACATGACTAAAACAATTACCAATAACCATGACTAAAACAATTACTGATAACTAAGACTAAAACAATTACAAATAAACATGACTAAAACAATTACTGATAAACAAGACTAAAACAATTACAAATAAACAAGACTAAAACAATTACAAATAAACAAGACTAAAACAATTACAAATAAACATGACTAAAACAATTACAAATAAACATGACTAAAACAATTACCAACAACCATGACTAAAACAATTACCAACAACCATGACTAAAACAATTACTGATAACCATGACTTAAACAATTACAAATAAACATGACTAAAACAATTACTAATAAACATGACTAAAACAATTACCAATAAACATGACTAAAACAATTACCAATAACCATGACTAAAACAATTACCAATAACCATGACTAAAACAATTACTGATAACCATGACTAAAACAATTACAAATAAACATGACTAAAACAAATACCAATAAACATGACTAAAACAATTACCAACAACCATGACTAAAACAATTACCAACAACCATGACTAAAACAATTACTGATAACCATGACTAAAATAATTACAAATAAACATGACCAAAATAATTACCAATAAAAATTACTAAAACAATTACAAACAACCATGACTAAAACAATTACCAACAACCATGACTAAAACAATTACCAACAACCATGACTAAAACAATTACCAACAACCATGACTAAAACAATTACCAACAACCATGACTAAAACAATTACCAACAACCATGACTAAAACAATTACAAATAGTCCAACTGACCGGTGTAGGAGTTGAACCCGCTACTTCTGCATCAGCAAACCGGAAGTTTTAGTCCGTGCGCTCTTGTACATTCGGCCTTGCTGACCTCCATGCTAGGAATGAACCCACTACGCCGCGGTCACCAGAGACAGTTTGTATGTATAAAACAGAGAGGCGGGCCCCTTGGCGGAACTGTTAGGGAGTAACATTGACAATGGTACGAGATCGGTCTGACGAGCGATCCATATCTGGGCTCACCGCTGGCTATCTATTTCCCCATGCACTACGGCTACAAAATATGGTGGTCTTAATGCAACACAGACCCATTGATTACTGCTTCGAGACTTTTATTTTTGTTCTCAAACAGAAAAAATATGGAGGTCAGTATGGCCGAATGGATAAGAACGCGCGTTCTTAAATATCCCGTGTGGTGAATCCGAGGTAAGGGGTTCAATTCCTAGACCAGACCGTTGGAGTAAAATGTTGACTTCTCGTCTCTTGACCTGGGGCATAAATTACAAGTGCCTCTGAAGTCGGAATGGGTTCGCCTGATGGCGAGGGACATTGGTAATATGAAAAAATTCAGCATAGTGCTATTAGAAGTAGTGGACTACGCTTGATATCAAGCTAGCGAGAGCCACAAAAAAAAAAACAGAAAGATAAAAAGGAAGAGAGGGAGGTAAGATAAGAGGAGGGAGGAGAGAAGTAGCAGTCTAACGTGATGAGTTAGAGTACTATGGAAATCCTGTTTTCACGATCTGATACAGTAGGTCATTGACATAAAATGTTTCATATTTCAGATGACAGAGATGCTGAATCGTTGAGTAAACCGGATGCACAATGTTTTTCTTATCACAATGCAATTACCAAGCAACCTAATCAAATCAAGGTAAGATCTACATTGTTGACTGATCTAATCAAGTCAAGGTAAGATCTACATTGTTGAGTGGCCTAATTATATCAAGGTAAGATCTACATTGTTGAGTGGCCTAATCAAATAAAGGTAAGATCTACAGTGCTGAGTGATCTAATCAAATGAAGGTAAGATCTACATTGTTGAGTGACCTAATCAAGTAAAGGTATGATCTACATTGTTGAGTGGCCTAATCAAATAAAGGTAAGATCTAGATTGCTGAGTTATCTATCAAATCAAAGTAAGGTCTACATTTTGAGTGGCTTAATCAAGTCAAGTTAAGATCTACATTGTTGAATGACCTAATCAAGTCAAGGTAAGATCTACATTATTGAGTGACCTAGTCAAATCAAGGTAAGATCTACCTTGCTGGGTGATCTAATCAAGTAAAGGTAAGATCTACCTTATTGAGTGACCTAATCAAGTCAAGGTAAGATCTACATTGCTGGGTGATCTAATCAAGTAAAGGTAAGATCTAAATTGCTGAGTGACCTAATCAAATAAAGTTACGATCTACATTGTTGAGTGACCTAATTAAGTCAAGGTAAGATCTACATTGGTGGGTGACATAATCAAATCAAAGTAAGATCTATATGTTGAGTGACCTATTCATATCAACCTAAGATCTACTTTGTTGAGGTATCTATTCACATCAAGGTGGTATGTATATTAACCAGCAACCTGATCAAATAAAGGTAAGATCTACGTTGCTAAGTAAATTAATCATATCAAAGTAAGATTTACATTGTTGAGTGACCTATTTAACAGATTCGGTACCAAATAAAAAGTAGATTTAGACCAAACTTGGTACACAATTAAATGAACAAGTATCATCGTTGAGCATAAAAATTGTGCAGGATAACCGCGAAACCAAACATGTAACAAGATGACTCTAGTATTGTGGTATATCGTCCTTCTGTCCACATGGTAGGTCGCGTTTGGAGATATATTATCCTTCTGCATTGAATCAGTTAAGTCAAGGTAAAATTTACATTGCTGAGTGACATAATCATATCACGATAAGATCGACATTACCGAGTGACCTATTCACCATAAGGGAAGCAAAGAATAGCAACACTGTAGCCTACCACGCATGTCGTAAGAGGCGACTAAGGAGGCTTGGTGGTTCCGTCGCCCTGCTACTGAGTGAGTGCGTGGCGCGACACTGTGAGCTGTGAGTTTCGTGTGAAATGCTTTTGAATCTGCCCGAGGTTTTTTGGAACGTGATTGCATGTTCGGAGCGATGGTAGATGGCTATGTCCCAGAGTTGACCGGTTTTTGCCTTATACAGAAATACGTGGCTGCTGGGCTTCTGGTTGACTGCCACTGCCGTCGGTAATGAATTGTATTTTCGTGGACTGTGTGGGTGAACATCTAGGAAACATCCAGATAGGAAAATGACTGCCGATTCCATCAGAGATGAATTTGGTGTTTTGTGGGGGACTGGTGTGTTGACATTCTGGCGGCGGCATTATGCACAGTGGATCTGTGCGGGCGGTTGTTTGTCGAGACTCCTGTCTTTTCCACTTTTCACATTGGGCAGTGGGGAGCGTTTTGTGTGATATTCACTGGCACAGGAACGGAGCATAATGGGGGAGACCCGTTGCTGTGAAGTTGGAACTGCGACTAAATAACTAACTAACTATTCAAGACAAGGTGATATGTATGTGTGTGTGTATATATATATATATATATATATATATATATATATATATATATATATATATATATATATATATATATATATTTTCGCGTTTCCATCCTGTTTCAGGATATTGCGGTCAACACCAGCATCTTTCAGCTGTATGTTGATTCCTAGGCTAGATTACGCTCATCAGCACGCCACGACTTTCTGAGCGACCGGCTCCATACTCTCATAAGTCACTTTTGCGATTCGAACCACTGCTAATTCTCGTCGCGTCACGTGACGAGAGTATTCGGGGTTAGCGGAGAAAACTGCTAACTCCTCGGCCACGGAGCGGGCTATATATATATATATATATATATATATATATATATATATATTATCTAGCAGCCTAATCAAATCAGTGTAAGATCTATAAAACCTAGCAATCTAATAAAAAGATTTTAAAAACACAACCTACGAACAATAGGTTGCATGATTTATTGCCTGGCAATTATTTTGCTGCAACTTGCCAGGTGCACGCCGGAGAGTTATATATCATAAGATGAGAATAAATTAATAATAGTTTGGCTGAAATATAACACACAGCCACTAATTTTGTTCCAATGCGGAACATCTGTAATCCCCATGGTAATCGCAGAGTCACTATGAAGTCTTTCTGTATGCATAGCATCGGTCTTAGATGCTTAATTCCTACCGCTTCGGTGTGTTTGAGTAAGTGTTTTTTGTTTGTCGAATCTTCATGACTACAATTTGGCAGTTGTTGAGAGATGACCGCGGTTGGACTTGTATAGGCTGTCGACTGCATGGTGTTTCCTTTAAACGGATTAACTATATGTTCAACCCATACTTGTACATGTACATACAACTAACCGACCAGTTAATTAATTAATTAATTAAATAACTATCAAGCTGAATAACTAAATATCTGACTTACTAAATACATAAATAACTAAATAGCTAATTAATTATATAGCTAAATAACTAGCTAAATAACTAACTAACGGGTTACCTCGATAACTTAATATGAATAAATAAATAAATAAATAAATAAATAAATAAATAAATAAATAAATAACCTATTAACTGACCAATTCACACAATAACTGAGCAATTAACTAACCCGTTAGCTCTATGGCTAAATACATAAATAACCAGTTAACTATATAATTTATTAAACAACTAACTAAATAACTAACTAACCAGATAATTGTATACTTCATAAAGTAAAAAGCCAGTTAACTATATAACTTACGTAATAACTAACCAAATTACTAACTTACTAACCAGATAATTATACACCGCATAAAGTAACAAACTAGTTAGCTAAAATTATCTTTTCGTCTTTTATTTCAGAATGCAATCAACAGGCTCCCGAGAGTCATCCCAGAAGTCGAGCAAGGGGCAAAGAAAAGAGCTTTTGTAAAACATTTGGCTTGGAGGAAAAGTTTCGCTCAGTTTTTAAAGCGAAAGCGTTACCACAGCCCGTTATTAACAGCACCACAGAAGCAGCAAAATCAGCTAATACATAGACACCATCAGCAGAATCAACAGTTACATCAGCACCATCATCATCAACAACAGCCATCCCCCAGCAACAACAACAATAACGATTTGGCTCTCTCGGACGCAATAATACCCGAGTCTCGAAACGGCATCTCAGCGTTGAGTCAGCTACAGACAAAGGCCTTGGACATCTCCACGGCGAATGAAGACATCATGGTCAACTCCCAAGAAGGAGACAGTTTTAAAGTTGCCGCTTCTACCTTGTCTACGGTCCCTGTGGAGACTATAGTTACAGGTCTGTTGTTTTAAACTGTATTTATGATTCATCTGTTGTTACTATACCATTGAGCCAAGAGGTGAAGAAAAGACATCCAGGCGGAGTTTTGAAATTTAATTTAACTCCCAGGACGACCCAGACTATAACGGGTCCCAGGAACTGTCTTGGAGAGTAAAGGCGACCGGCGTGGTATTAACCACATCACCTCTCCGGTGCCAGTTGGTATATACCATATATCCTGTACTCCACAAGTCGTGAACAAAGGTCCTATAATATTTAGTTCTCGTGACACAAGTGATCGTGTCTTGAACATTTTGAGTCAACATAATAATCTCCGTGAAATATATATATATATATATATTGCATATCCTTTTTACAGGACATCGCTGTTAACACCAGCATTTTACCGCTGTTGTTGATGTCTTGGCAAGTTTACCTAAAGTAGTTTGCTATCGCTTTCTGAACGACCGGCTCCAATACCAACTCCATAAAACCCAGCGCAACGCGGTCTGCTGCTAAATCGATCGCAACTGTGTTTCGAAAGTGGGTAAGCAGGCTTACGTAAGCCCTTCGCCACGGAGACCGGCTGATATATAATACATGGTGTATTTTTATGACTGCGGTTTTTGAAAATATTGCCGTTTCAAGTGTTGTATTTACCTGTTATATTGCATGAGTTCACAAAGAGTAAAGAGTAAATATAAAACTTGGAACGGCAATATTTTCAAAAACCCCACAGTCGTGAAAAATACACCCTATAGCTGGCAAGTGGACCTAGCCAAAAATGGGCATCAACATATGTCTTCGGAAGTAAAGACTTCCCTCGTGATACACTGAACATCACAAAATTAGTGCCATTTGGTCTATCTAAAAATTAGTCCAACATATAAAAGGGAGCTTTAATTTGGTTTAGTATATACTATATCTTTACTATATTACTCGTAACTTAAACCCACCTTTCATTTTCTTCACACTTTAGTAAATTGCATGGTCGTTCTTCTTGTCTAATTTAATCTAGACTTGTCTGCTTGTCTACATTTTGTTTCATTTGTGAGTTTAGTAATATCATAATGGAAAATTAACAAGCAATTAGAAAACTGAACAGAGGACCTTGAGACGTGGGAAGCGTAAACTTCAGTTCATTGAAACAAAACAAACACACACATTATAGAAAGCATAGAGAAGCTGGCAGCGTAAAAGAAAACTAATGGAAGAAATGCATGAACAGAAGGAAATAGAATATTTAGCCAAATTAAAAGGCAAGATACTCTTAACTCGTTAAGGGTGTAATCATTTTTCTGTGTGAGAAATGATGTGAGATCATACACTGGATTTCATTTCACACAGCGTGCCATTGAAAATTGCTCCACGTGTCACGTAAGGCACGCGTGCTGTAGGTTGCCGACCCTCATCTACACTATACAGATGTTAGAGCAATGAGAGCTGAAAATGTAAAAGATATACAACAACTTTTCGACATTGTAGTTATAGAGACTGCAAAAACAAAAAGGATTTTCCTTAAATATCAAGAAAGCAGAGATCATTTCCAAAGACAAAGATTTATCAAAGATGAAACCAAAATGCGACATAAGAATAGAAGGGAATATAGTCAACGAAATTAATAAATTGTAATATCTAGGGCAGTAATAGCATCAGATAAGAGATGCGTAAAGGAGAGTAAGAACAGAAACATTTTTATAAAAACTGCGTTTCTGAAAATGAAAAGTATCTCATGAAATAAGTGACTGTCATTGAATGTAAGAAAGATAGTGCTGAAATGTTACATAGAACATGTTTTACTATATTGCAGTCGATAGTGAAACGTAAATGAATACATTAAGAAGAGCTTGGAAGTAACGGCGATATAGTTTCTTAAACGAATGTTGCCAATACCTTGGACTGCCAGAATAACTAACTATTGCATGGAAAAAGCTAATGAAAGTAAACATAATATATAAATAACGGAAGGAGATAATGTTCTTTAGTTTTGTAATTAGAGAATAGAGGCGTTTGAAAACATCGTGGCAACTGGAAAGATCAAAATGATCAGTGGCAGAACATCAGAGACAGACCTCAAGAGATGATACTGGACTGAGACGATGTAAACATATCATAGATAGAATTAATCCAGAAAACAAAGGACATGAATCTGAGATGCATGGACGCCAACGCTAGTTGCCAGGGCACATGATGATGATGATGATGATATGGAATCTGTTATGTATTTATTATCTGTCCTCTGTTATCCTAGAGTGTAGATGTATCTATTGACCTTGTTGTCAATTTGGTTTGAATTCACACACACTATCTTTATTTTCCAAATGAAATACATCATGGGGATTTGAACTATGAGCCCACAGATGTAGGCGGGTGCACTACAACTATGCCAAAGAGTCGCCCTTAACTCCCAAATGATGTGGGGATGTACCCGTGTTTATTCACGGGTGATTACCTATATCTGAATTTTCCCTCACAATTAAAGATAATTTGTTTGATATCTTTGTTTTCTTCAAAAACTGTAATAATGGTATCTTTTAATATCAAGTTAATATTTTAAAAGTCTACACAGAACATAACGAAAATATGTACGTATTGTAAAGTTAACTGATTAAATGCAAAAGGATGATTAATAATCTTAAACGACTTTCCGTATTTGCCATTGGCGTATATATCGCTGAAGTGTTGCCATTGAGTATAATACAACATGTCTGCTATCATATTAACAATTTTTAAGTCATAAATGTGACTTCAAATTTTCCGTCATTCATTTTTTCTTTGATCCAAAACTAGGTTTTGTTTGGCACAGAATCTATTAATATTTTAAAGGTATCACTATCATCATGTGCTCTGCCGATGGCTCACTATCTCATATGAGCAACAGACGTAGATCTAAGCTGTGTTTTTGCCCTGATTATGCCATGTGGCTAAGCACATCCAGATTGTATCACTCTACCTTAACTTTGTTCTTTCTCTATCAGCTATATCAGTTGCCACTATGTTTTCCAGTTGATTTCTTCCTATAACGTGCCCCAAAGAATATTTACTGTCTACAGCTAATTTTTCGAATCAATTTACAGTTTTCTGGTAGGACTTGCTTATTGGTTTTTCATACGGTTCATGACATTTTTTGCACTTTCTTTAGAAACTATATTTCCATCGCCATTGTAAGTGTCTCAGCTTGTCTGCTTATTGCTCATATTTTACATGCTTAAGTGTATAAGTTCTCCACAGCACTTGAATACTCTTTTTCTCGTTGCATTTGACAGCTTTTTATTAATCAGTATGTTTTCGATCTTGCAAAAGGCTACCTTTGCCTCAGCGATTCTTGTTCTATCTCAAGGCACATTCCATCGAGTGTTATAATTATTCCTATATAGTTGTACTGATTCATCTGTTCAAGCGTTTTCCCATTTACCTGTATACATCTGGGAATTTCCTTCTTCTTAGAGACTACTTTAATCTCTGCCTTCTTTCAATTCAATTCTAACCTAGTTGTTCACTCTTCGTTGCCTGCAATTGTCTGATTATCTTAAATTATTGATGTTATGACCTCCGATAGCAATTCCTCTTATGGCCTCTAAATTGATCATTCTGTTTTCATAGTTATGTGTTATCTGATGGGGTATCATCATTGCACTCTGGACAAGGCCATTGGTACTCAGATCCTCCCCCTAACATATGCATCAGCGTCCGGCGACTACTAGTGCCAATTCTGTGCTGGTTGAAGAGACCTTTAGTTCTCTCAAAGTGTCTTACGTGTTTGGTCGTGCCAATTCTTATCCCCGTGTCTCTAATGGACAACATATGGATACTATCTTCACTATATAGGAGGGTAGGGGACGGGAAATCTGGACACATTGTGCATCCCTGTCACACACCTCTCTTAAAAGGCTGGTATTGACTTTCTTCATTATCAATTGTTATGGCAGTTTTGTTATTTCTAGTATATGATATTTGAACAAGTCTTAGGCCTTTCCCATCAATTTGTAGATCTGTAAATATTTTAATCATGTCAAGAAGTGTTACTTTATCGAAAGGCTGTCTGTAGTCTATGAAGCAAAGATGAAGATCTTTGTTTACTTCTACCGAACAGTCCATTATTGTTCTCAGCAAATACACAGCATTATATTAGTTAGTTAGTCAACAGATCATTCTCATTGCTCATCGAACGGTAAGCCCATAACTGCTTGGATCCCCTCCCCAGTATCTCCCTCATCGTGTAGCGACAGACGACCCCAGTTCTGTGTTGGTTGATGTTCTTCTTTGGCTTCACGCACGACGCTCTAGTCTAGCTTAAACCCGTTTGACTTGATGTTCTTGCAGTCTGGTCACAGTTGCAGAATAACATCCATCCCTTGAGTCATTGTGTTGAAAAAGTATAGATATAACAAAACGAATGTTGTACTACATGTCAACAAAGCCTACATACAGTTCTCTCATCTTTTATAAGCTAATAACTATTAAAATATGAAGACAGTTTTCATCACAATACTTCATAAGCTATTTAACAGATTCAGTGGCACACAAAAAGTAGGTTTGGACAACAAAAATTGAGGCTGAATATGGGAAATAGGGGTGTATCACAGTTATGACTTAAAGTTGTTAATAAGGTAACAGACATGTGGTAATATATATAAAATTAAAAGGGGTTGCTTAAGAAATACGACTGTATATCAGCTCATGGCAGATAACGGAAGTCGCTTAAGACGATTAATCATCCCATGACACTCAATCATTTAGGAGTCAATTATTCCAAATATTCTTTCAAAAGTATTTATAATGTGATTTATGGTTATAAAAGACGTGTTAAAAATGATAACTGAAATAAGATGAAACAAATACTTTGGGGAAAAGATACATGTCTTCAATTAAGACAACTTTGATTGATCCCGTCAAAAAGTGTTTAAAAGAGACACCCCCTCCCCCTCCCCCCCTCCCACCCACTCACCATTTAGGAGTTAAGGGTTCAAGCTATGTACACATATACTATATACATACATGCTTTCTTAAGTCAATTATGGTCATATGTGTCTGCATGAAGCACATTTTTCTAACACTAAAATAAGTTAACAAAATCCTTCAGTAACAGTCTGAAATTTATTATCTATGTACACATAAACTATATACATACATGCTTTCTTAAACCCGTTCTAGTCACATTTATCTGCATGAAGCACAGTTTTCTAAAACTAACATATAAGTTAACAAAATCCTGGATTGACAGTCTGAAATTCATTACGTGTGCTGTATTTGGTAGAGTTGATAGAGCTACAGACATCACCAAAACTACAATGTCCAACTTCCCCAAGCCAAGCGTTTGACATCACCCTGACAACAGATTCACCTAAAATGAAATCTTCGTGTCTTCTAGGATGGGGCACATGCCGTGAATGTGGCAGCGAAGACATTTCTTCCGATGAGGTTGGTATACGAAAGTCATTACACTAAGTGTGCCTGGTAAACTCCATCTTTGGTGTATATATTGATACTGTTATTTGGAGTCTGTTTTGTGAAAAATCTGGCTGCCTGTTGCTTTTTTGCACTAATTGGATCGTGTGGTGGTAACTTTTGCCTTCCGGAGATAATAGTTTATTTAGTCGATAATATTCTCTGATTGTCTAGAAGATTTGCTATTTAAATCAATCATTTGCCAACTAACCTGCAAATGATTGAATTATTGACTAACTAACTGTTTACTATTTGTGTGCTATAGATAATAGCGCATTTAGCCAAGCATATGTGTTTATTTATCAGATATAATAATTTTACTAGCTACCTGCTGAATGTCTGCTCAACTAATGTGAAACTGACTGAAATATAGACTGATTAACAGTATGACCTGATAGCTAAGTGGTTGACTGACTGAATGATTAACTAATGACAAATGGGTCGCGTATTGATACTTTTGTCTGACATTGATAATAATTCATTAAGTAAAGTGTATCCTGTGATTACCTAGAAGATTTACTAAATAATAAATCACTGGTCAATAAACTAACTTTTGATTGATTTAATCATTGGCGTACCACGTTTTAGTCTTTATGTTCTATAGATAAAAGCTCATTTAACCAAGTATTTTTGTATATTTAGCAGACATATTAACTACCTGCTAACTCAATTGCCAAATAACTAGCAGGAAACTGGCTACATTATTTACTGACGAATTACATGACTTGATAACTGAGCGGTTTACTGGCTGAATGGCTAACTAATGACTAACTGGGTTATGTGGCGATAATTTTATTTTCCGTTGTTAATAGTTCATTTTTCTAAGTACACTTTGAAACAATCTAGCATATTTACTAATTAAATAACTGGTCAACCATCTAATCTGTAAATTATTGAATCATTGACTTTCTAAGTGATCTTCTAACTGAGTGGTTGACTGACTGACTGATTAATTACTAGCTGGTTTGAGAGGTGATAATGTTAAATTTCATTAATAATAGTTGATTTAGCCAAGTATATTTTGTAACTATATAGCTGTTAAATATATAACTAAGTATCTAACCTGCAACTGACTGAATCATCGATTGGCTAAGTGATCTAGCAAAAGAGTGGTTGACTGGTTTAATAGCTGACTAATGACTAACTCATTAATTGACTGACTGACATACTCATTCATTAATAAAGTAATTGATCTGCTGACTAAATGATTGACTCACTAACTGACAACTTTAACGACTGATTGATTAATTGATTAACTGACCTAGGAATTGAATGACAGATTAATTAAATATTAACTGGCTAAATTGCAGACCTGTTGAATGAATGACAGCAGGTAACTGGCTAATTAATTTATTGACTAACTTATTGACCGAATGACTGACTAATTAACTAACTTATTAACTGACATGACTGAATGCCTGATTAGCTAACTGACTGATTTAAAAATGTATACTGATTAACTGATTAACAGGCTGACTAAATTACTAATTGATTGAGGAATTAGCTGAGTGACCGATTAACTTACTAAACTTCTGGATGAGTGACTAACTAATTAACTAACTCCATTAAATGACATGACTAAATGCTCGACTAATTAACTCACTGACTAACCTAATGAGTACATTTTCTGGAAATTCTTTGAGAAAGGACCCTGCCCCCTCACCTCATATACCATGATTTGGAATATGTGACGGTCCAAAATTTCACAATTGTGTAAATTGTGTTGCACTAACTGTGGCCATTGTTAGTTCAGAATGCGGTCTTCGTTATTCTTGCTGTAGTTGCTGTATTTAGTATACTACGGCTGTACTAGAAAACATATATGTTGTACCTACAGCATATATACTGGAATATTCTTAAACAAGTGAATCGGTACAACTATCTCGGAACAGTCAAAACATCTGATGGGAGGTGTCTTGAAGAGATTAGAACAAAAATCACCATGACAAAGGTAGCCTTTTGCAAAATGGAAAACATACTGACTAATACAAATATGTTAATTACAACGAGAAAAGGAGTGTTGAGATGCTACATAGAACCTGGACATTTGCATTGATGTGAAACGTGGACGATGAGCATACAAGCTGAAAACCATCTAATGGCAGTGGGAATGTGGTTTCCGGGGGAAATGCAAAGAATACCATGGACAAACAGAAAAACCAATGAGCAAGTCCTAAAGAGGCAAATGAAAACCATAAACTGATTAAAGAAATTAGATGTAGACAGTCACATTTTTGGGCACGTTCTGAGAATAAATAAACTGGTGACATGGTGGCAACTGATAAGATTGAAGGGAAGAGAACGAGGGGAAAGCGGAGAAGTAAATATCGGGATGGCTTGACCACGTGGCATGATCGAGACAAGAACGCAGAGCTAATCCACGACTAATGACACCAACAACGACATTGCCTCACGACAAATGACACCAACAACGACATTTACTCACACCAATGACACCAACAACGACATTGACTCACGACAAATGACACCAACAACGACATTGACTCACGACTAATGATACCAATAACGATACTGACTCACGACTAATGACACCAATGACGATACTGACTCGAGCCATCCATACCTCGCCAATAACCACAAGTTATTCCTGTCTAAAGCTCTGCTATCGACTGCAGCTGCGCTGGCCATTTTTTTTTTTTTATAAACTGCTCCATGTCCTTATCCGGACGTTCCCATCAACTTCGTTTTGAATGTGTATGCAGGTTTACGTTCATTAGTTTGCCATTGCTTTCTAAACAAAACGTCGACGTTTAAGTTCAACTGACCGTTGCAAGGAATATAAACACCCTACCCTGCCACCAGCGAACAGGAAGTTTCATCATCATCATCAAGTGCCGTGCCGGCTGGCGTAGGCGTTCATGGCTCTCCATAGATCTCGGTCTTTGGTTTTCTGGATCAACTCTGGTGCTGATATTCCTCCATGCCACCGTCTCAATCCATCCAGCATCACTTCTCTTGGTCTACCTCTGCCTCTCTTCCCCTCGATCTTTCCAGTTGTTACGATGTTCTCCAATGCCTCTCTTCTCATCACGTGACCGAAGAAAGATGTTTGTCTCTGTCTTATTGTTGTATATAATGTTCTAGTTTCATTAGCCTGTTTCAGGCAGTCGTCGTTAGTTACTCTGGCAGTCCAAGGAATTCGCAACATTCGTCTCAGGAACCACATCTCTGTTGCTTCTAATTTCTTCTTAATTTGTTCATTTACGTTCCAAGATTCACTGCCATACAGCAAAACTGGTTCTACATAGCATTTCAGCACTCTCTTTCTTACATTCAGTGATAGTGACTTATTGCATAAGATACTCTTCATTTTCTGAAACGCGGCTTTTGCCTGCCCTATTCTACTCCTAATCTCTGTTGTACAACTTCCATCTGATGTTATAAATGCCCCTAGGTATCTAAAATTATCAACTTGGTTAAGGATTTTCCCTTCTATTTCTATGTCACATTTTGGTGTCACCATTTTCTTTGATATTACCATTGTTACTGTTTTCTTAATATTCAAGGAGAGTCCTTTCCTTGCACTCTCTGTTACTACAACGTCTAATAATTGTTGTAGGTCTGTTGAATTATCCGCCACCAATACTGTGTCATCTGCATAGCGTATATTATTTATATTATAACCTCCAACTAGTATTCCTGGCATCTCTTTGATCTCTCTCATTATTACTTCGCTATACAGGGAGAAAAGATCTGGTGACAAGACACACCCTTGTCGTACTCCTAGCTTTATCTGTTCGTAACTACCCTCTTTATTTCCCATTTTAATTGCTGCTACTTGGTTCCAGTAAACATTCTTTATTATTCTTAAATCTTTTCCATCAATGTTGATATCTTCCAACATTTTAATCAGTTCATCATGTTTTACTTTATCAAATGCCTTAGTATAATCTATGAAGCACAAATATATGTCTCTCTGTTTCTCTATTGACCTTTCTATTAGTGTCCGTAATGTATAAATTGCATTGTTTGTGCCCTTTCCTTCCACAAATCCATACTGTTCTTCACTAATTTCCATTTTTATTTTCTTTTTGATTCTTCTCATTATGATTCTGAGTAGAAGCTTAGTGATATGGTTTATAAGGTTAATTGTACGAAAATCTTCACAATCAATTGCTCCTGGTCTTTTTGGTATAGCTATAAATAAAGATTTCAGCATATCACTGGGTAAATATCCACTGCTGTAAATATCATTCAACATTTTGGTTAATATATCTACTCCAAATTCTCCCAATACTTCTAATTCTTCTATTGTGATTTCATCTGGCCCAGCTGTTTTTCCTTTCTTCATACGTTTCATAGCGTCAGCGACTTCTTCTTTCAGAATAGGTGGACCTTCTAAGTTCAGGAAGTTTAAGAATATGAAATGGAAACAAATAGGTATTTTAAATTCCTGCGAGAAAAAACGAACTAAACATTAACAAACGTTGCACATACCTTACAAGGAGATCCACGTGTCGCGAAATACAGGTCAAAAATCCGAAATCAGAAGAACTCAATAAATATAAAAATGAATAATAAAATAAGATAAAATACACACGAACGCATACAGTACGACACACAGACGTTTCGATTCTAAGAATCTTTGTCAATGACAACACGGAAGTTTAAGGGCGAGCGAGAGCTCTTAAACTTTCTGCCAGGCTGACCCTCACGCTGTCTATAATGTATGTGTATTTGATTGGTGTTGTCTGTAGGTTCACTAACATGTATCGGAGTCCGTCACATAAATATATAGCTTAATTCAACGGGTATCTATCTATTGATTGACTAACTAATGATTATCGCACTCACCGTGTTAATTACTGGCTCACTCGTGGAAATCATCACGCTTCTTGTTATTGCTGGCTCACATGCGAATATCACCATGCTTCTTGTACAGGGTGTACTTTTTACTGACTGTGCAGTGTTTGAAAATATTGCCGGTCTAAGTTTTGTATTTACTTATTATGTTGCATAAACTTTACAGAGGGTTAATACAAAACTTGGACCGGCAATATTTCCAAACACTGCACAGTTATTAACAATACACCCTACAATTGCTGTATTTGGGCAAAGATGGCTGTGCTAAAAGTTATTGTTTCACCTGTCGCAGCGGCCATGTGTCTGATAGTTCGTTTCCTGTGCTATTTGTAGTTAGGATTTTTATAGTAGTTTACGCGGGCTCCTTCCTCTGTATGAAACATGGTGAAAGGAAAGAACTTCAAACATTGTAGTATTCCCAGTGCTTTGCTAGATTCAATCGATAGAGCCTGTATTTTTATATGGATATGAAGCGTGGACAATGAGCTGACAAGCTGAAAAACATCTAATAGTAGTAGAAATGTAGTTTCTGGAACAAAATGCAAAGAATACCATAGACAGACAGAAAAAAAAAAACAATGAGCATTTCCTACGAGACACAAAGGAAAATATATCGTAAACTGATTAGAGAGAATAGAGGTACAGTCAAGATTGTTTGGACACGTTATGAGAATAAACTGGAGAACATGGTGACAAATGGCAAGATTGAGGGGAGAATAACAAAGGGAAAGCAGAGCGGTAACAACCTGGTTGGCTTGACCACATGGCATAATCGAGACAAAAACACAGCTGATCTTCGACTCTGGTGACCGTGTAAGATGGCGAATCCCATTCAGAAACCTGAAACTATTACTTTTATCAAAAGCATTAAGGCGGAGGTCTTACAACGAATGTGTAATAAGATGAAGACGTTTGTGGCTAAAGAGATGTGGTGTTGTCGTAGTATTCTAAGATTCATACGGCAAATAAAAGATTAGCTACTTCTTTTTCTTCAGCGATAAACGTTTTCTATTGGTCAATTCCAGCATGGGTCGTAAATAGAACGGTTCGCTTGATGTCTTCGCTTGACACCCCAGAGTTTGTCCCGAGGGGTATTTCCTGATGACGGCAAAGACAGATATATGTCTTTGGGTATTTTACAACATGAAGTACTTGAATGTTGGTCTTATGAATGCGAATCTGAATGAAAGACAGATTGTCTTTGGGATTTTACAACATGAATTACTTGGATGTTGGTCTTCTTATTTGTCCTTGCGAATCTCAGAAAACTACGATGCCGGCGGCATCCGGACAAACAGTCGCAATTAGAAGGAAATACTGGATGGTTTGACTGGTGGCTTAAAAGATGATCTGCAACCGAACATCAGGAGAAATAGTAGCACTTGGAAGGATATAGTGGATGGTTTGACTCGTGGCTTAAAAGATGATCTGCAACCGAACATCAGGAGAAACAGTAGCAATTGGTAGAAAATACCAGATGATTTGACTGGTGGATTAAAAGATGATCTGCAACCGAACATCAGGACAAACATACGCAATTGAAAGGATATACTGGCGTAAAAGATTATCTGTAACCGAACATCAGGACAAACATACGCAATTGAAAGGATATACTGGCGTAAAAGATTATCTGCAACCGAACATCAGGACAAACATACGCAATTGAAAGGATATACTGGCGTAAAAGATTATCTGTAACCGAACATCAGGACAAACATACGCAATTGCAATGGATATACTGGCGTAAAAGATGATCTGCAACCGAACATCAGGACAAACAGTCGCAATTGGTAGAAAATACTGGCGTAAAAGATTATCTGTAACTGAACATCAGGACAAACATACGCAATTGAAAGGATATACTGGCGTAAAAGATTATCTGCAACCGAACATCAAGAAAAACATAGGCAATTGCAATGGATATACTGGCGTAAAAGATGATTTGCAACCGAACATCAGGACAAACAGTCGCAATTGGTAGAAAATACTGGCGTAAAAGATGATCTGTAACCGAACACAGGACAAACAGTCGCAATTGGTAGAAAATACTGGCGTAAAAGATGATCTGCAACCGAACATCAGGACAAACATACGCAATTAAAAGGATATACTGGCGTAAAAGATTATCTGCAACCGAACACAGGACAAACAGTCGCAATTGGTAGAAAATACTGGCGTAAAAGATGATCTGTAACCGAACATCAGGACAAACATACGCAATTGAAAGGATATACTGGCGTAAAAGATTATCTGCAACCGAACATCAGGACAAATATACGCAATTGCAATGGATATACTGACGTAAAAGATGATCTGCAACCGAACATCAGGACAAACATAGGCAATTGCAATGGATATACTGGCGTAAAAGATGATCTGCAACCGAACATCAGGACAAACAGTCGCAATTGGTAGAAAATACTGGCGTAAAACATTATCTGCAACCGAACATCAGGACAAACAGTCGCAATTGGTAGAAAATACTGGCGTAAAAGATGATCTGTAACCGAACACAGGACAAACAGTCGCAATTGGTAGAAAATACTGGCGTAAAAGATGATCTGCAACCGAACATCAGGACAAACATACGCAATTGAAAGGATATACTGGCGTAAAAGATTATCTGCAACCGAACACAGGACAAATAGTCGCAATTGGTAGAAAATACTGGCGTAAAAGATGATCTGTAACCGAACATCAGGACAAACATACGCAATTGAAAGGATATACTGGCGTAAAAGATTATCTGCAACCGAACATCAGGACAAATATACGCAATTGCAATGGATATACTGACGTAAAAGATGATCTGCAACCGAACATCAGGACAAACAGTCGCAATTGGTAGAAAATACTGGCGTAAAACATTATCTGCAACCGAACATCAGGACAAACAGTCGCAATTGGTAGAAAATACTGGCGTAAAAGATGATCTGCAACCGAACACAGGACAAACAGTCGCAATTGGTAGAAAATACTGGCGTAAAAGATGATCTGCAACCGAACACAGGACAAACAATCGCAATTGGTAGAAAATACTGGCGTAAAAGATGATCTGCAACCGAACATCAGGACAAACAGTCGCAATTGGTAGAAAGTTCTGGATCGTTTGATTGGTGGCCTAAAAGATGATCTGCTACCGAACATCAGGACAAGACGATCGCAAATTTTGGTCAGGCTATAAGATAAGATTGTCTGGAGAACCCGGAACGTAGGGAATACCTGGTGTATTTGAAACATGACAGAGGAAGGTCAGGCTGAATGAGCTGGCTCGAGGCAGAGAAGATAACCGTGAGTTGAAAATCAGGACCAGACAATCAGAAATGTTGATCAGGTTATGAGAAGAGACTGTCTGGAGAACGCTGTGGACAAAGGAATGATTCATCATCACGTGCCATGCCGATAAGCATTGGCGGTCATGTTTCGCCATCTCATACAATCACCAGCGTCGTTGATCAGCTCTGTGTTCTTGTCTCGACCATATAACGCGGCCAAGCCATCCAGGTATTTACTTCTCTGGAAAGATTTGGCTCTTTGCTACTGCGGATTTATGTACAGTGGTTGCTGCATAGTTGTAAATCATGTCTGCTCAAGATGACTGCCACGTTGTGGGCAGACCAGAGCAGGTCATTGTTCTGGGCCTCAGAGAGCGGACACAATAGATTACGCAACCACGTGTAAACAAAACTAAAGATTGGTGGATCGGCCGTGTGGGCACGTGGATTGGCGTCTCAGACGGCAGAGTACGCGCTCCGGGACAGCCCAAGGTGCATCATATCTAGGCAAACCTTCTGGCCTGAAGAGACAACAGTGGAATATATAGGCTCTGTGGGCCGCAAAGTGAGCTGAAGGTGACGGTTGAATTCATAAAAGAGACAGCACTGCAGTTATAGTCATATTTCAAGCGAACGAAAGAAGAAGAAGAATGCCTATTCTTCTCTTGTTAGCCGCTCTTTGTGTAATACATATTTCTGTAAAAAAAAATATGTCATTATTATGCTTATTGTAGTATCTTTTACGAATACCATTAATGCTTATTGTAGTATATTTTACGAATACCATTAATGCTTATTGTAGCATCTTTTAGGAATGCCATTACATTAATGCTCATTGTAGTATCTTTTAGGAATACAAGTCCTGCTTATTGTAGTATCTTTACGAATACAATTAATGCCTATTGTAGCAACTAAATGTTTAGACGCCGCTGCCTATTATATAAATGTCAAGTGTGCTTACTGTTTATAGATCTTGGCAGACAATAGCATGCATGCAAGGCTGGTATAATTATTAGGCCGTCCGTGCGGCTGATTACATTATGAACCCCGCACGGGGACATTTATGACTTTGTTGTGGTTGTCGAACTACATCAGTTCGAGTTGTTTACTCTGTACGACTTGAACATTGGGGTCTGATTATGAGTTACAGTTGGCAAGCAGGGCAATCATTTCGAGCATAAACGTGAGCTTGTCATGTGGTGTGCAAGAAGTAAGTGCTGATTGTCTCGCATCATGTGGGTATCGTCTTATCTTGTTCTTCTCTTCTGCCTTCCATCTCCAAACGGGTGAGATTGTCTCTCCACATCCCGGCCTGGAGACGTAAAAGTTTAGTTTAGTTTAGTTTAGTTTAGTTTAGTCGTTGGATCAACATCACGGCACACGGTTTAACCCATAAGTGCTCCGTTTTCCTCCTAACTCAAACCTGAGTCTGGAGAAACTCAGCTCAATGCACGAACTCCGTTGCATCGGCTAGGATCCTGAAATACTTTGGGTGGATTTTTAACTCGAAATTTCCTTATATGGCCTATATGTGACGTCACGCACTCCGGTCAAAATCGACTCCGCATTGCCGATCCGGAGCCAAAGGGGATGTAACTCATTTCTGGTCTCATTACATCCCTTTTTGTTGTAAGTTTAAAAGATGGCGGCTATTGTTAGTTGTAGTAGTGGGTGTGTTACTTTGGTTAAGGAAATCATGGTCGATTGTCATCTACTTGTGACGTAGTTGCCAAGGATGACTAATCTACTAATTAGGAGATTTCCAGAGCCACATATATCGCCATCACCCATGTCTTACCGGGGTCCATTAAGAAAGCAAAGAACAGTACCACCGAAACCTACCATGCATGTCGTAAGATGCGACTAAGGAGGGTTAACGTGAGACTCATTGCCTCATTCCGTAGAAAACGTTAGCTACAAAACTCAACAAAACATGAAAACATCTACAAAGAGCTTGGCATGAGTTGGTTGGGGCCTAATACTCCAATGGGAGTTAGAGTCAGATAAGAAGAAGACATTATTATAATATTCACAAAATAATGATTTTCTTCATAAACATAAACCATATATAAAGGTTATAGACGGATTCTGATAATATCTTGGGAACAGAAAATAACAAATGCATCCATACAAGATCTGAATATTGACTAAGGTTGGCTACTAAAGACGATATAACAAGGAAAATATAATATTTTGGTCACTTGAAACGTCATGAAAGTTTGAAGAGGACAATAATGGAGGGTTATATGCCCGGGAAGAGCAGAACAGGCAGGGCAAAGAGAAGATGGGTGCAGGATGTGCCAGATGATCTCCAGATAGATGTATCGGAGCGGGACATCTTGCTTATGACCAAGAAGTTTTCAAAAGGTTGTTATTGGAGCAAGGTTCTGCAAAGGACATGCTATTGAATGAATGAATCCATATACTGGTGTTATACGGGAGATATTAACATTATTTCTAAGGTTACGTCAACTGTAAAGAACTGCAACTTTTCACATTGGGCAGTGAGGAGCATTTTATGTGATATTCACTGTAACAGGTGTCGTGTATCCGTTTAAAGTGTCGTCCCTGGAGTGAGAGGAATCAACACCCACATTATATTTTAACCCCTTATCATTATCCTGGAGAAACCACTTGAATCCGTCTACAAAACTCCGTCAGTTTATGGACACCTCTTTCGCTCTCTCTCTATCACTGCTGTATCATGCCCCCTCTAATTCTTCCCCAACGCAACATACTCAACAACTCTAGCTTCCAAAAATTAATAACAATTAATTTATTAAAAGAAATGTGTAATGTATGTGAGAAGCGTATGCGAAGAATGTGTGACGTGTTCTATAATGTGTGTAGAATCGGACCATCAGATCAATCGCCCAGTCAGATCATCCTAGCAAGGTCACACCACAGCACGTTAGGTCAGCACAAGTCAACCTCACCCAGTGATGTATCTCTCCTGCCAGACACTGACTTTCTTCTGTAGCTTCCGGGTAATCCATGTACATGATCATCCGAAATAGATACCGTCTATAATTTATCACTGATCATGGACCGGTTGCACACTGCAGATTATAAGTTCCTATAGTTCCTAAAATGTACAAATCCCTGTAATGTGAAAATAGGTATCACTGTTATTTGTAAATATACTTGATCCTCTCTAGTGTCTATATTGTCTCAAGTACAATGTCCCTTGTAATATTTCACTGGAATCTACCACACCATGTGAATGTTACATTTAAAGTTCTCGTTTAGTTACTATTGTTCGTATGATATGTGGTGTATCAACAAACATCACCCATCCTAGGTGAACCTTATCACACTGGAATCGTTATATGGTTTTGCTCTTCTGAGCCATGTTATGGTGGACCCTCCTGATCATAGGCCCAGCGTAAACATTATTGTCCATACTTTCTTCTCGGACGTTATTCATTTCCGTAAAAAAAAAAACATTGACTGTTCAACTGGTGTTCTTCCAACTCGGAGTTTAACTTCTTCAAAACCAGTGTAGATCTTCCTCGTAACTGGCAGGGAACCTGTTAGAGAAATAACACACCTGGTGAGAGTACTAGTCACTGATCCTACCGGCTGAGTGTAAGCCTACGGCCTCGCTCAGATATTTATCAGCGAACTAAACTCTGTCATAGAGCAGATGAGCTCATCACCTAGGTCCGAATAAGGTTATGACAAGGAAAGACCAATAAACAAAGTGCAGAACCCCAGTGGGCACCCCACTGAAAGATCCCACTATTGGACACTTCCCCCATCTCCCAACCCATCCTTAATCTCTCCAAATATCACCCCACTACACTATTCTCACTAGCAGAACTAATTCTCACTTCACTACTCTATTCTCAACTAACAGAACTAATCATCACTTCACTACTCTATTCTCAACTAGCAGAGCTAATTCTCACTTCACTACTCTATTCTCAACTAACAGAGCTAACCATCTCCTCACCCTAGATAGTTTTAACAAGGCTACTGCCTATATTAATTAGGCCTAAATACACTATATGTAATACCTTATGCAACACCGCATCACTCCTGGATGGCCTCTACAATTTGCCATAAAGACACATGTTATTTAATGTTATTTAAATCTAACACTGTAGATGCTCTCTGAATTCCTAACAGCGGTACAGAAACACGTCAGCTCAAGTCAACTTTCTTGTCTACACTAACTGTAAACAAATCATGTTTTTGTCAAAGAGTCTAGGAGTGTTCTAGTGAAGTTCTTTGATGTCAACACATCAGAGGGTTCCAGGGGCAGACTATCCATTTCAGAATTCTTCTCTCCCCTTTGGTTAATCAATGCAAAAGTGGTCTCTCTTGTTTCAACAACCAAAACAAGATAGCGAGTTTCCTGCATTCTCCTAATCGGGTCACAATAACAAGCCTACAATCTTCTGTCTTGTGGGATATTTTCAAAGACTACTGTATTGTTTGATCTCACCGACTCCCCGTAGTATACAACTTGTAGTTGCGAATACAGCCTGTCGCTGTTATTTTTATCATCTGATTGGTAAATTACAGTGATTTCACGACAACGGGAACGGAGCATAATGGGGATGACCCGTTGCCGTGAAGTTGGAACCTCGACTGACTGACTGACTGACTAAAGAACTGCAACATGCAGTACTAGGTCAAGTAAAGATTACGTGAGGTGACCAGTTATTTTCTTATTGTCTTTTACTTCTCTAACTCGGAGAAGGCGAATACCGGTTTTACAAACTTGTATCATGAAGGGCCATCATAACTTAGATTTGAAGCGACCACACTAATAATGATAGAATTCAATACACCGAGCAGTGCTCATCTACAAAAAAATTTTTGTTGTTTTTGTTTTTTGGCGCTTGCTTGCTTAGAACTCAAGCGTAGTCCATACACACTACTTCTAGTAGCACTGGACTGAATTTTGCGTGTGGATTAGCTTTCCCTTTTACCAGTATATCTCGCCATCAGGGGAACCCACGACGACTTCAGAGGTACTTGTAATTTTCGTCCCCAAAGTCAAGGACGAGAAGTTAACATTTTAGTTCAACTGACCGGTTTATGGGGTTGAACCCCTTATCTCCGCATCAGCACACCGGATATTTGAGGACACGCGTTAATATCCATTCGGCCATGCTGATCTCCCAAAATTAATTTAAGCAATCTCGCTGGTGCCTTACTGTCTTACTAGACGATAGTTAGATACATTGTGCTTCTAACAAGGCACAACAATTACAACCCAAAGTAATGGTGAATGTTATACCTCTCCAAAACACAACGCCTGGGCTGAATTGTAGAGACCATGTGTTGCCCATGCAGCATGATCCCTCTCTCAGCCTGCCTAGTTTGGAAAGGTAACACCAATACATCTGGAATAAATCAAGTTGCAGAAGCTGCCCGATCAGCAAAGTAATGCTCTAACTGTCCACCGGTCGGAGTTTCGATCCTAGACCAGTTGCCGACCAAGGCTTGAAGCCTGGTCTGCACTGCCATAACAGATAATCTTTAGGTTGCATTTCCTAGCACTATGCATGTAATCTATTAGACCAATAATTATGTAGAATGGTCTCTTTCCAATCTATTGAGGATCTCCGTGGCGCAGTGATCCAGTCGTTTGCATGACCCTTTAAGATCACGGGTTCGTGTTCGGACCTTGTTGTACAGCCCATTATTTCAATGTGACTGTAGACCCTCCTGAGCTCAACCCTGGAGTATGGAGTTCGAGTGCTGCTCGGGGCAGGCGGCTTTCCATTCTAGAGAAAGAGGCCGAGCCACATAGTGCAATGAAGTCGATTCTGTGGCGAAGGAGTTAAGAATACAAATTCCGCATACCGCGTTCGAAACACAACTGCGGGCGATTTGGAAGCAGACCGCATTGTGTTGGTTTCCAAACAGTGGTATACATGCTGGTCATTCAGAAAGCAATGGCAAACTAGTAAACATAAACATGCCCAGGAATCACAAACAGCCAGAAAATACTGAAGTTGACTGCTATGTCCTGTAAAGAATATGCAACTAACTTGCTTTCTTACCTGTAAACATTTATTATACAAAGGGAATAGTAAATTATGTCCACAAATTTAATTCTAAATAAAATTATTTTTTTTTAAATCTACAGAATTTCATTATAAATGTTTTTACAACCTACGTAAGTCCATCATTCTTCTTCTTCTTCTTCAGCGTTCCGAGCCATTGAGGTTCTTTGCTGCAGATACAATCCGTCTCCATTCGTCTCTCTGGTTGACCTTCTCTTGCCAGTCGTTGATTCCAAGTGCTTGTAGGTCTGTATATATATATTATCTCTCGACTGTCTTCTTAGTCTACCTCGGGGTCTACGGTCATTTATTTCCTGAGTGTAAGCGAGTTTTGTTTCCCTATTATCTTCCATTATTTCTATATGCCCCAGCCATTGTAGTCTATTAGCCTTCATGATACCAGTGATTAGCGGGGACTTAAACAGATCATAAATGTCTTTGTTATTTCTTCTTTTCCACTCTCCACTTTGTGTATCCCTAATGGGTCCAGAAATGCGTCTTAAAACTTTGTTCTCAAAGGTTTGTAACAAGGTTTCGTCTCCTTTCGTTGTACTCCAGGTTTCAGAGCCATACAGCACAACTGGTCTGATCAGTGTTTTGTATATTGTGATTTTGGTGTTACGAGATAGCGCATTTGATTTTAGTAGATGTTGTAGTGCATAGTATATCTTATTTCCAGAATTGATTCTAGTTTGTATTTCTTCCCTTATGATATTGGAGCACTTGAAGATTGTAGCCAGGTATTTGTATGTTTCCGTTCTTTTAATGGTAATATTATCTATTTGTATGTGGCCAGAGGTTTTAGCCATTCCTTCTCTTGAAATTACCACATATTTTGTCTTATCTTGGTTGATAACCAGCCCCATCTGTTGGGCTTTTTCCTTTAAGTGAGTCAATATTTCTAACGTCTTTTGTTCACTTTGCCCTATAATATCTATATCATCTGCATAACCAAGCAGCTTGGATGTTCCTCCAATATCACATTCCTCCTTTATCTTCCTTACAACTTTCTCTAGAGCCAGATTGATGTGTAGCGGCGATAGTGCATCACCCTGTTCCAAGCCAGATGTTATTTGGAAAGGGTCTGATTTCCTTCCTTATTATGTTACTATATTATAAGTATCTTCCTTGCATAGTCTGGTCATGTTGATTAACTTCCTTGGTATTCCACATTACTGCATAGCATTCCATAAACTATATAAATAGTCAATTGTTCAAGTTGGCAGTCCAGTTATGAAAGTTTGTCTGCATCTATAATTATAGTAAGGATAGTTCTATACTAGATTCTGTCATTGCGATTTGAAGTGTTAGGCTTTCTCATATTCAAGATCACGATATATGATATGGAAGACCAGTTCCCTTGCTCTTTGCCTTTCATGGTCCTGAACATTTCCTAGTACCAATGTTTATGAGGCTAGATCGACCCCAGAGCCGTTCTGGTCGGACACAATAACCCTGCTCTGTTGGGTATTGAACCCAAACCACTGTCTTGATAGGTTTGCGCACTAACCACAATGCCAACGTGGCAACTATATAATTTAAATATTCAAATATTGTTTTTTAATGGAGAGACGATTTTACTCACAAAATACACTGGGAAATGAACAGGCAATTTTCTCTCGCTTTGAGCTCGGTCGTAGTCCATACTGGAATGATTGTTGCTTGTGAACCGGCTTTCCTCTATTACGAGTGTTCCCACACCTCATGCGAACCGATCCCATAGCGACCTGTGAGGTACTTGGAACATCCCCAAGTCAGAGGTCAGAAGTCAAAGTTTAAATCTACCCGACAGGCCTACAAAACGTCACGGCCCTGTCATTTCACAGATCCCTAAAAGAAAACTGCTTTGCGTTCAGTCGTGTTTTGTTTTAAATTATTTTATTTCAATACATACAAACATTCTCGTCTCATCTCATCATGTTCCTCTTGCACTTTGAGGTGTCGAGGTGAACTATAAACAGCGGGAGAGTGCCCGCTTATGGGCTACATGTATCGATATTCCCACGGACTCTGTTATTTCCTGCGTCCATCGTTTACGCGTTCGGCCTCTTCCTCTGCTTCCCTCTGGTCTGTACACCATTGCTTGTTGTGGTATACTGTTAGTTGGTAACTTAGTTGCATGGCCAAATCATTTGACTTGCTGCCTTTTAATAAAATCTAGCGTTGCTATAACCATCACTTTAGTCCTGATTTGTTCATTTCTGATCTTATCTCTCCTTGATGCATTGAGTATTCTTCTCAGGAATCTCATTTCTGTTGTGATTTTTCTTTTCTCTTTTTCTGTTATTGTCCAGGTTTGGCATTGGTAGAACAGAGTTGGTAGGAAGATTGTGTTGTAAAGTGTTTTCTTAGTAGTTATTGATACATGTGTGTTTTTTAGTATTGGTGCCATTTGTCCAATGAGTTGGCAATGAGTTATTGCATCTATTTTCGATCTCGACTTCTGATTTGCCATTTTTTGATACTATACTTCCTAGGTACTTGAAACTCTTGTTTCAGGGGGATGTCCGTTTAGGTGAAGCGTTGTTGCTTTTTCTTCTTTAGTTACAGTCATTCATTTTTCATTCATTGTGTTTTACGTGTACTAATTTTCATGTCATGTTCCCTACACATTTCGTTTAGACTATTCATGTGGTTTTATAATTCAGCTTCTTATTTTGCTATTAGCGCTTGGTCGTCCGCAAACAGGAGTTCTCTAATGGTATCATTTGGAGATGGTTCTTCTTCTGTGTTCTCGTCATGCGGTATTCTTGCTGTCTCTGCTTGGCTGGTTTCTTTACATATGTTTTCTATATATGTTATGAACAAGAAAGGGGACGGGACATAACCTTGTCGTACTCTAGATCTTATGGGGAAGGGTTCTGAGTGTCCTCCAGTTGCTCTCACTATGCTTTCACTGTTGTTATATAAGCTTCTACATAGGTTTATTAAATGTGTACTCACTCCATATTGTTAAATGATTTCCCACAGCTTGTTTCTAACTACTCTACCAAATGCCCTTTCTTGGTCGACAAAGGCTAAGTAGAGTGTTTCATTAAATTCGATTGATTTTTCTATAAGTTGTCTAAAAGGAAAAATAGTGTGCATCCTTTGTTTTTCCTAAATCCAAGTTGTGTTTCGCTTAGCTGGGGTTCTATAGTGGTTCGTAATCTTTTCGCAACAATTTTCCCAAATATTTTCCCAGTATCATTCAAAAACATTAATTATCAAGTATCTACAAGTTGCATCGATACATTTTTCATCAATATCATGGGACATGCCGATAAGCGTGCGCCGTTATATTTCACCATCAGAGTCGTGGATTAAATATAGATGACCTGGCATATTTCGCTGCAGCTCGCCTTGTGCATACTGCAAGAATCACACAACATAAAACAAAACACAACAACGTATCCTTCAAGTCTGAAATATACAACATACATACCCCCACAGTAAATTAAACTGTCTACCGCTATCATTCAAAACTGACTATCATGTCTTTTTGTTTCCTTTTTGCGTACGCACTCAATGAGATGCAGCGAAATATGCCAGGAAAAAAAAATTGTGCAACCAATTTGTGTGTGTTCATTGTTTAAATTCATTACGGGAAAACATTGGTTTTAATCCCTGTGTTAATTATATTTCTTGCATCCTATAAATAATGTTATATAATATTACAATTCGAGCATTTTTCATCCATTATATTCTAATTCATAACATAATGTCCAAGGCATTATCCTTAACTTTTCTTCTGTCTAAAGTTCAGTTCATACGTTCTAATAATCATAACCAGTGCTGTTTGTATTTCTTGCACACTAGCAAGTAATGTTTTATACTATACGCTTTGAGGATCTTTAATATCTAGCAAATTCTATGTCATAATCATACGTTTTCTTTTCGCCAGGAGAATGTTATATACTGTACCCTTTGAACACCTATACAATCAAGTAAATTCTATTTCATAATCATACGTTTTCTTTTCTGCAGGAGAATGATTACATTGCATCAGGTGACCCCACGACAGTGATGCTGAATTTGAAACCCCTAGGTGAGAACAACGTACACGAGAGCATGAACTGTTCTCAGATCTACCAACTCTCATCCACGTGATATCAGCCACCTGCGCCTGTCACTAACCTCTTGTGTCGGGCAACTGCTGTAGCCTGATATCCAACAGCAGCCAATTTTATGTGGTGTGCATCATTAACCGGTTTACACAGCGTTAAATTTAACCAGTGAACACAACTCGGATTAGTAGCAGCTTAATACAATCTGGATTATTAACCGAACACACATTCGCGACACCAACAGGTGAATATTACGTGGATTAGTATGTTTGATAACCATGTGCAACTTTAACCAGCGAATACGTCATGGACGAGAAACTGGCTAATACAGCGTGCAAGATAAACCGGTGGATACAACTCACACCAGAATTGCAACAATAATACATCAATCCAGTGTGGATAGATTACCGGTTCATACAACATTGATCAATAACCAGTGTAACAACATAGAGGAGCCACGAGATAGCGTAACGTAGATACGTAGCCAGTTACTACAATGTGGATTAGTAACAAGTTAATATAATGTGGATTCGTAACAAGTTAATATAATGTGGATTAGTAACAAGAGAATATAATGTGGATTAGTAACAAGAGAATACAATGTGAATTAGTCACATAGAGCTTGGATTAGTAACCATGTCACACAACAAGGATTAGTAGCCTGTGCATACACTGTGGATCAGTAATTAGTTTTTACTATTGTGCATTTGTAACCAATTACACACACCAAAAAAAAAAACATGGATTAATAAACGGTTAGTAAAGCATTGATCAGTAACCAGATCACGCAGCTTGGATCAGTAAACAGTGTGTGGAGAGTGGATCAGTAGTTTCTTAATACTCAGTGAATCTGCAACTAGTTCATAAAGTGTTGATTTGTAACCGTGTGTTACAACTTTGGTAAATTTTTGAAATAATGTGTAACAATACCAGGTGACATCAGCAGACGATAGAACAATTGTAATCTCTCACCACATTTTATCTTTACAAGTCTTCACCTCTTGAAGTATCTAAGGGTGTTCTCAAACTTGGTTCTAAACTTTCCTTACTTTATGATTTTAATATTGTGTTAATTTTAATATTCGGTTATTTAACAGTTTAAACACAGAAGCCTCAAACAATAGACTGGACGATTAATTGCCTGGCATATTTCGCTGCATATCGTAAGGTGCATACTGCAGAGGTATTTATAATCTCAAGTAAATAAATAAATTATTATACCTTGGCTGAAATACCTAAAACATAGTCACTGATATTGTTCGAATGTGAAGCATTTTTTTTTTAAATCCCCGCGGTAATCGCAAATTTAAAACAACGTCTTTCTGTGTGCATAAAACGGGTTGAACTGACTAACTGTTAACACCTCGTTATATTTGAGAAATGGTTTATTGTTCGTCAAATACATTATACAAAACGCTTTTTCTGTTAACGATGTGCTCACAATTTAGCAGATGGATGAGCTTGAAGTTTTCTGAAGACTGATTAACTTTCTATTTAAAAGTTGCTTCTGAAATATATTGCTTCCGCTCATTATTAGGGAATGTGGCGACTCTGTCTGGTGAAGAAAGTCTTTACTGTCGCTTGAGGTATTTTTCTGTTAAGTCTCGCAGCAGAACCTACGATGGGTACAAGATGTGTAAGGGCCGTTACATTTTGTAGTCCTGGGTGCAAGGAGTAAAGAAAGGCCAATCTTTCCCTTCCGTAGCGAACGACGAGTGCTGACATTCGTACCCTAGTCCAACTGCGCCCATCCATTGCCATAATGACGTCCTAACCGTTACACAAACGGGCCGTTACTTGAGGTTTGCTTTAAAGTATTCAATGCGTGTGTCTCTGAAGGCGTACAAGTGATTAAATTGTGGTAAAGTAGCCGAATGAGTAAAGGTAACATTTTGGATAGAGTAGGTAAATGCCGCCCTCCGTGGCCAAAGGCTTGCGAACGCGGTTCGTGAGCCGCTTACCAGACTTTCGAAACTCAGCTGCGACCGATTTCTGCAGCAGACCGTGTCGCGTTGTGTTATAACGTGTTGGTATTGAAGCCGGTCGTTCAGAAAGCAATGGCAAACTACTGAACGTAAATCTTGCCTAATACATCAACAGCAGCTGAAAAATTCTGGTGTTGACTGCAACGTCCTGTAAGAGATTTGCAACACACACAAAAACAAGGTAAATGTAACAAGTATTTGGAAAAGGAAGGGGCTAAGAAAGGCATTTAATGTGTGGAGAGAGCTGTAAAATTGGGATGATGAGGGTTGTGTATTGCGTGAGTTTAAATTGTAAGCAGGACAAACATGCGGAATAAATTTGGTAAATGTTAACTGTGACACGTGTTGGTTTCATCCCATACCAGAGAAACGAAAACGGAGAAGGGGGAGAGGGGAAAGAGAAGTAGGGGGAGAAGGAGAAGAAATTGAGGAAGAAGGAGTAGGAAGAAATGAAGAAGAGAAGAGACGAGGAGAAGCAGAAGAGGAAGAAAAAGAAGAAGCTAAAGAAGTCAGACGAGGAGGTGAAGGTGAGGTACTGGGAGATGGAGGAGATGAAGATGAGGACACGAGATCAAAAAAAAGTAGGAGGAGGAGATGAAGAAGTAGGCGTAGGAGGAGAAGAAGATGAAGACAGGGAGGAAGAATAAGTCAAAGGAGAAGAATGCTGACTGCCTACAATGAACATATCTAATTATCATTCTCAAATAACGACTTAAGACTTAAGCACAAAAAATAGTATGATTTCGCTAATGAGCTCACCTTAAACTGGACAAGTGGAGAATTCATTGAATGGCTGTCACATTACCACTTGAGAATGCGAATCTAACATGTATGATATAAGCCCGGGGAAAGTGATAGGGATATCATGAGATTGCTGTATGTGTTCAGCATATTGTTTTGTTAAACTGCATACTCTAAGTTACTAAGTTGCCGAAGATGGATGTAGCTATGTCTGAGGAACTGGGTAGGATACAAATTGTGTGAGTTTTATAACACTGAATAAGTTATCTAGCTTTGTTAACTCTTTAAAATTGTAAGCGTTTTATAAGTACTGAATAAGTTATCTAGCTTTGTTAACTTTTGAGATATATGAGTTTTATATACATTGGGAAAACTTCTCTATATTTGTTAACTCTTGAAATTGTATAAGTTTTATAAACATTGAATAACTTCCCTAGCATTGTTTAGCTCTTAAAGGATGTGGACGTTTTATGATCATCGGATAAGTTAATTATCTTCCATTGTTATCCCTTGAAAGATTTATACATTTTATCAACACTAAATACGAGCACCTTCCGCAGCTGTGTTAACCATATTTCGTGCAGGCTGTTTCTTTTTCATTGAGCGATTATCATCATTATCAACGCCGTCTGGTGCCATTTCCACAATGAAGGCCGTCTACATTAAGGCGCCAGTACTGTATGTCCTGTCTTCACAGTGAACTCGGTTCTTTCCAGTCAATCTCTAGATGTTGTCTTCTTCTTCTTCTTCTTCTTCTTCTTCTTCTTCTTCTTCTTCTTCTTCTTCTTCTTCTTCTTCTTCTTCTTCTTCTTCTTCTTCTTCTTCTTCTTCTTCTTCTCCTTCTTCGTCGTCGTCTACCACTACTACTACTACTACTACTACTACTACTACTACTACTACTACTACTACTACTACTACTACTACTACTACTACTACTACTACTTCTACTACTACTACTACCACCACCACTTCTTCTTCTTCATCCCTTTATTCTCCATAGCGGCATAGTCCCTCATCTAAACCACTTCAAACCGTCCTATCTGTTGCTATCTCCTGTAGCTTCCCCCATGCCCCCCTCTGTCTGAAGTCTCTCCTCCGTGTGTGTTAGGTCTCCCTCTCTCTGGGTTCCATTTTTCTCAGGTTTTCTCAGTATGTGCCCTACCAGCGCCAGCGTTTTGATGTTGGCTGACCACACGTAAAGTTACTAGACTTTTTTATGCTTCCCCTTTTTCATGACTTTCAAGAAGTTTCGCCTCGGATTATTTGTTCAAATTATCTTAAATATCTGACCTTGATTTCATTCAGTAATATGTTTTTGATCGATATTTTTTTTTTTTTTTTTTTTTTTTTTTTTTATTGTTTTTTTAAATTTTTTTTTTTTTAATGCAATACCTCTTTGTTTATTTGTTTTTGTTTTTTTTCATATTCTGTCATATCCCTTCTATTCATCGACTGTTTTTTAAAACTTCAATTTATTTCTCATTAGTTTCAGTGGAATGGATATATGCTAATGTATTGTTGTTTATTTATTATTATTATTTCCATAAATATCCCTGTTAGTCTTGATAAAAAATCAAGCAGTGGAAAACTATAACTAGAACAAAATGAAAGAAAATATATATTACAGTGACTTTCTGTGAATAACATTAAAAAACATTAACCCTCAAATAATAACTGCATACGCTGTGAAAAATAAATGTATATATTGATATAATAATAATTATGATGATTATGTAAATTTAACAATGCCAAAAGGTATACTAATAATTATGATATTCTTTACATTTAACAAATAACGTAAAAGATATTTAAAAATTATGATAATTCTATAATTGTAACAAACCATGGCAAAAGATATAAAAGTAATTATGCTAATTCTATAAATTTAACAATGGTTAATTAAGATAATTCTATCAATTAAAACAACAATGGCAAGATATATATAAAATTATAATAATTCTATAAATATAAGTAACAATTGTAAAATTGCCATCAGTAGTATAACATGCCAATACTCTCCACAAAGCCAGCCTATAAAAACATAATTTTAAATTGAGTCTCCCTCTTCTTCTTTTTTTTCCCTTTGCGTTTTTTTTTCTTTTCCTTGCCCTCATCCACATGGTTTTCTTCTTCTACATCGAGCTCTTTATCTGGCGCTAGCATTGAACGTCGTGGGTTTCAAATCCCTTGCTGTCATCTGATAGCTAGATGAAGTTAGCGTTACTTCGATAAAGTTAGCCTTACTTTAATGAAGTCAGCGTTAATTCGATAAAGTTAGCCTTACTTTGATGAAGTTAGCGTAATTTTGATTAGTTTTTTTAAAGTAAGTTTGATTAGTTTTAGATTTTGAAAAGTTAGCGTTACTTCGAAGAGGTTAGCGTTTCTTGGATAAAGTTAGCCTTATTTTGAAGAAGTCAGCGTTAATTCGATAAAGTTAGCATTACTTTGATGACGTCAGCGTTTCTTTGATGAAGATAGCGTTACTTTTGATGAAGTTAGCGTTACGTTGATGAAGTTAGAGTTACTTTGATTAAGTTATCGTTACTTTGATGAAATTAACGTTACTTACAGTACTATTTGTTGTCCAATTGTTTAAGCTTTCCAGATACATTTTTTCTGTCTGCCTCCAAATCTGTTGCCCCAGTACTTCCCATACCAATGTCTCCATTTCCACATGTTCTGTTGGCATGCCCCATCAACGATATTTGTTTTTCTGTATGTTTTTAAATGATTGATCTAGCAATATCTTTGTTTTCTTTTCTGGTCACGATATTTTCAACATTCTTCTCTAAAACGTACATCCCTACTGCCTCCGGCGTCTTCGCCATGTCATTGATCATTGTCTAACATTCGAGTTAATAGAAAATAACAGACTATACAACTTTCCAGTCAGCAGACTTTTATGCTTGAGATTATACTTCTGTTTTTCATAACTTTCCTTATTCTAGTAATGAATATTATGAATTCTATTAATCACCCAAGTGCCGTCTCCACAATTATGGTTGACTTAACTGGGTCTTCAACACTCTCTGTATTTGTGACTCTGAAAATGAAGTTCGTTCGTTCGTTAGTTTGTACTGTCTCTCGCCCGTGTTCACTGTGACAGACTGCTGTTTATCCATCACTTGATGTTAGTTTCCCACTTGTACCGCGCCCTATCTCTTGCTCTTCTGCTTTCAACACTTCCCTGCTGTGTGGCTTTTACATGAAAGCTTTGTGTTTTAATATGGGGAAAATATTTAGCTTGTCTCTTTTGTATTCCTTTCATCAACTTTCTTTTCATGAATTATGAATTGTAGAAAAGCTACGCAAAATAGAATAACTTTAGATAGTAAATCCTTATATGGGTGTACAATGCAACGGGAAACCATATTAGTTTCTAAGTATATGCCTATGAACAATCATAAAGCTGAATTTAATTGAATGTATCCAGAAATTGTGGTCGTCTCCAGGAGGACAAAAATACCACAATAAAACATAGAAGTAGATGAAATCTTAAACAAGTGAATTATTTCAACTCTCTTGGAACGGTCAGATGCAACATGTCTTGTAGAGATTAAAGAAGAACCACCATGGCAAAAGTAGCGTTTACAAGATGGAAAACACTCACTACTATTCCTCACTACAAGACTGTCAAATGCAGTAAGAAACAGAGTGTTAAAGTGCTATATAGATCCTACACTATAGTATGTAGTACGTAAACGCCCTGAAGTCATGACGGATCCGCTCCCTGAGAGGATAAAGAAGATAAACAATCAGCGAGGGGTTACCGGCTTCTGAGGATCAGAGGGTGCTTGGAGTATATAACCACTGTGTGTGAGAAATGAGCAATAAGAAGACAAGCTGAGAAACATCTGATGGTGGCAGAAGTGTGGTTTCTGGGGACGATGCAAAGAATATCATAGACGGACAGAAAAGCGAGCGAGGCAGTTTTTCAAGCAGCAGAATAACACAGTATATTGACCAAAAGCATTCGTCTCAAACAGTTAAGATGTTATGGGATGTCATGAGGAGATATAAAATTGAATATTTAGTGATAACTGACAAACTTGATGAGAAAAGAGCAACAGAAAGACAGAGAGACCTAACCACTTGGTCACGATGATTCTCCCACATAAGCGTGTAGTTTATCAGCAACTTGGAAACGCTGTACCTCCTATCTGTACCTGTACCTCACTAACAGCTTTTGGAATTCATCCCGGCACTTGTGAGACTGCTGCTAAAGACCGAGATTTGTGGCGTTCATCATTACGCAAGGGTATAGTCACTTGTGAAGCAAACAGGTCTGCAAGAGCTGTGGAAGAAAAGGCTAGACACACACACACACAAAAACACTGCAGGAGATCCTCCTCCTGAAACGTCAAGCATTCTTTCCCCACTTTGTCAAAGAACATATCGAGCCACAAAAGGCTTTAACAGCCATCTTAGAACTCACGGCTCCAAACCTTCAACCCCACTGGATGAAATGAATGGTCATCATAATTCTTGATGGACAAACACCACTGCCTGTATATACATATCCAAAGAGAGAAACGTTCTGCACACATCAATGTTATCACTGTAACAGTCTGAATTTGAAACTGTTCTTTGCGACTGCTAACGCATTTCAAAATAATCAGGATGTAATCAGTATTGTTTCTAATCCTGTTGTCAGGACATCTTCATCTAATGTATTTATTTTAGAATATATCCGTCTACGTATTTCAGCATCGTATTTCTCGCATTGCTTGGACTGGCAATTGGTTTATTAAAATAGAGACCTAACACCATGTACCCAAGACATCTCAATGCATGTACAAGAGACCTTTACTTGTTCATTTGTTGCTAAGTAGTTTCCTGCTATGGGTTTGTAATGTGATAGCGCCATGAACACGTTGAAGGCCTAAGAGCCAGGGATAATATATGGCCAATCTTTTTCCTCACTTTGGCAAGCTATGAACCTAGGCGTCCGACTGTGCTTATGGCTTTGCCAGCGCAGTTCGCTGTCACCTTCGCTAGCGAGCCTGGCACGTTTATTTACTTACTATAGTAACCTGACCTAGGGGTTAACGTCTTTCTCCGTAATCCCGTATATTCTCGTGAGTAACGTAACCTGTGCGAGAATCGATAGCGGTTCTTGCCACGTAACTTACAGGTTATGTGAGCCGGTCGCTCAGAAAGCAATGGCAAACTACTGAGCGTAATCTTGCCTAGTACATCAACAGCAGCTGACAAATGTTGATGATGACTGCAACATCCTGTAAGGGATATGCAAAAAAAAAAAATACATGGATAAGCAGCCATGTATGTTAAGAAATCACCCATCTCTGACGCCAGTTTAAGTTCGATTGCACGACTTTAAAGTGAAGCCTTGTCCAGCCTGTCTCCGAGAGCGGGAGAGTGGAGACATGAAAACCAACTCCTCATGGGAACAGTGAGTAGAGATGCTTTGAGATGGCTGCTGCATGGAAGGACTGATCACGCAGGGGAATACCCGGTGTGCGGGGATGTCGATCGTGATAACATAACATAACATAACATAATATAGCATAACATAACATAATTTAGCGTAACATAATATTGAATAATATAACATAACATAATGTAGCATAACATAACAACATGATATAACATAACATAGCATAACATAATATAGCATAGCATAACATAATATAACATAACATAATATAACATAACATAATATAGCATAACATAATATAGCATAACATAATATAACATAACATAATATAGCATAACATAATATAGCATAACATAATATAACATAACATAATATAGCATAACATAATATAGCATAACATAATATAACATAACATAATATAGAATAACAAAACATAACATAACATAGCATAACATAATATAGCATAACATAATATAACATAACATAATATAGCATAACATAATATAGAATAACAAAACATAACATAACATAGCATAACATAATATAACATAACATAATAATATCATAACATAATATAAATAAATAAATGTTTGCATATCCTTTACAGGACATCGCTGTCAACATCAGCATCGTTCAGCTGATTGTTGATTTCTTGGCAAGATTACGCTCAGTAGTTTGCCACTGCTTTCTGAGCGACCGGCTCACATACCCAGTAAGTTATCGACACGGTTATAACTAATATAGCATAACAAAACATAACAAAGCATAACATAATATAGCATAACGTAACATAATATAACATAACATAACAGGACGTGTTATATTCCAATTATAGTTTCGCTTCACTGGAACACCTCACATCTCGATCCCAGCTTCTTGTGATCTTACCACTTTGTGATTTCACTTTTTGAATTCACAGTATTGTGATCTTGGTAAGATGTTGCCTCAGTATTTCGTGATCTACGTATTGTTGTTTCCCTGTACTGTGATGTGTTGTTTTTGTTTTTTTTTTTCTAAAATCTTGTGATCTCCGCATATTGTAGTTTTGACTTATTGTAATCTAAGCATATTGTGATTTCAGTAATTTGCAGTTTCATTGTATTGAAAACGCAGTACTTTTTGGTATAACGACTCTGTGATTTCGTGCACACGGACTTTAAAGCTGTGATGGTCCTCATGCCTCACACTTTGTATACCCACAGAAGATTCCAGCTATGAAACATTGTATATACATTATAATTGCAATACATTACGATCTTTGGAGCCGATATATTTAGCAAGGATATACTTCTGGGGGAGGGGAGAGAGAGAGAGAGAGAATCGCAGTTTGGAAAACGAAACTGCCAATTACATTTTAACTCTAATTGAAACTCAAAAGGAGAGAGAACAATGTTGCACCTAATAAAGGAAAACATGTGTGTTCATTAAGAGCTAACTTGTTACTTTAGTGACATCAGGAACTATCCTGCTTTCTTACTTCACTTATGTGAGTTATTGGCTTTTAATATTCGTTACACCCAGGCTAGCGAAGATTCTGTAGACTGTAAATATATATTTGTTGACATGAGGACTATATTTGTTGACATTAGGTCTATTATTTGTTGACATGGGGTCTATATTGATTAACCAGTGGTCTGCATACAGCTGCGCGAGATTCGACAGCGGATCGCGTCGCGCTGGTTACTTACGAAGGTATGTGATCCTGTCGTTCAGAAAGCAATAGCAAACTACTGAACGTAAAACTAGCGAAGACATTTACAGCAGCTGAAAAATGCTGGCGTTGACTGCCATGTCCTGTAAAGGATATGCGATAAAAAGAGGTCTACATATAGCCACCTGTGGTTTACATGTGTCCACTTGCTGTCTACATTTGTCCACGTGCGGTCAACATTTGTCCACCTGCGGCCTAGACTTGTCCACTTTTAGTCTATATATGATCACCTGTTGTCTACAGGTATCCATTCGTGATCATCGTGTGTACACCTGTAATCTACATATGTACACATGTGGTTTACATCTATCCACTTGTGGTATTCATTTGTCCACATGTAATCTATATTTGTCCACCCATAGTCTGCATTTGTCCACCTATAGTCTATATTTAACTACCCATTGTCTACATTTGTCCACATATAGTCTACATTTGTCCACATATAGTCTATATTTGTCCACATATAGTCTACATTTGTCCACATATAGTCTACATTTGTTCACATATAGTCTACATTTGTCCACATATAGTCTACATTTGTCCACATATAGTCTACATTTACCTACCCATAGTCTACATTTGTCCACATATAGTCTACATTTGTCCACATATAGTCTACATTTGTCCACATATAGTCTACATTTGTCCACATATAGTCTATATTTGTCCACATATAGTCTACATTTGTCCACATATAGTCTACAATTACCTACCCATTGTCTACATTTGTCCACCTATAGTCTACATTTGTCCACATATAGTCTACATACACTAGAGGTCCTCACGTGTCCACCTGTGGTCTACATTTGTCCACATATAGTCTACATACACTAGAGGTCCACACGTGTCCACCTGTGCTCTACATTTGTCCACAAGTGATCTATATTTCTTGAACTGGTCTACGTCGGTACAACTAATAGACATTTTGATCCAAAATCTTTGCTTTTTTTACTTCAAAACCCCCGTTCCTATCTTGCTGTGAACATTTATTTATAAACGATAGCCTTTATCGGCCAGAGGTTATTACATAGCTCTAAAGATAATTTCAAATCTGTGGATCGCATAAGTTGCCTACTTTAAATTCAAAAGGTTACTCTCAAGCGACTTTTTGTGTAATGTTTTAGCTAACTGCACAAATGGCAGTAAACGACTATATAAAATGTATCGCCGCTTTCTTACCACACTAGTTTTGTAGCAGAAGTCCGAGATACGTAAATAAATAAGTTATTCAAAGCAATGTTTTCCCGTTGTGAATGTTAATAATGAAATTACAAACAATAGATTGCACAAGTTATTGCCTTAATATTTTGGTGCATTGCTACGTGTGTGCACTGCAAAATCTTCTTCTTCTTCTTCTTCTTCTTCTTCAGCATTCCGAGCCATTGAGGTTCTTTGCTGCAAATACAATCTGTCTCCATTCGTCTCTCTGGTGGACCTTCTCTTGCCAGTCGTTGATTCCAAGTGCTTGTAGGTCTGTATGTATATTATCTCTCCACCGCCTTCTTGGTCTACCTCGGGGTCTACGGTCATTTATTTCCTGAGTGTAAGCGAGTTTTGTTTCCCTATTATTTTCCATTCTTTCTATATGCCCCAGCCATTGTAGTCTATTAGCCTTCATGATACCAGTGATTAGCGGGGACTTAAACAAATCATAAATGTCTTTGTTACTTCTTCTTTTCCACTCTCCACTTTGTGTATCCCTAATGGGTCCAAAGATGCGTCTTAAAATTTTGTTCTCAAAGGTTTGTAACAAGGCTTCGTCTCCTTTCGTTGTACTCCAGGTTTCAGAGCCATACAGCACAACTGGTCTGATCAGTGTTTTGTATATTGTGATTTTGGTGTTACGAGATAGCGCCTTTGATTTTAGTAGATGTTGTAGTGCATAGTATATCTTATTTCCAGAGTTGATTCTAGTTTGTATTTCTTCCCTTATGATGTTGGAGCAGTTGAAGATTGTACCCAGGTATTTGTATGTTTCCGTTCTTTTAATGGTCATATTATCTATTTGTATGTGGCCAGAGTTTTTAGCCATTCCGTCTCTTGAAATTACCATATATTCTGTCTTATCTTGGTTGATAACCAGCCCCATCTGTTGGGCTTTTTCCTTTAAGTGAGTCAATATTTCTAATGTCTTTTGTTCACTTTGCCCTATAATATCTATATCATCTGCATAACCAAGCAGCTTGGATGTTCCTCCAATATCACATTCCTCCTTTACCTTCCTTACAACTTTCTCTAGAGCCAGATTGAAGAGTAGCGGCGATAGTGCATCACCCTGTTTCAAGCCAGATGTTATTTGGAAGGGGTCTGATTTCCTGCCTTTATATGTTACTATATTATAAGTATCTTCCATGCATAGTTTGGTCATGTTAATTAACTTCCTTGGTATTCCAAATTCCTGCATAACATTCCATAGACTATTCCTATGGACACTATCATAAGCCTTTTTAAAATCCACAAAAATGTTATGGAGATCTCTTTTATATTCCCAATGTTTCTCGGCTATTTGTCGTAAGATAAATATCTGATCTATTGTTGATCTGTTTTGTCTAAAACCCGCCTGGTAGTCACCTAATATGTCTTCTGAATATGGTTTTAGTCTATTTAGTAATACTGCGGATAGTATCTTATAGCTTGTGGACAGTAGTGATATTCCTCTATAATTTCCACATTGGAACTTGTCTCCTTTCTTAAAGATAGGTATCAATAATGACTATTTCCAGTCATGGGGTAATTCTTCTGTCCTCCAGATTTTTATTATTAGTTCGTATAGCTTTAGATGTAATGCATGGCCACCTGCCTTTATAAATTCAGCAGCAATTCCATCAGTCCCAGTTGCCTTATTGTTTTTAAGTCGTGTGATTACATATAGGATTTCTTCAAATGTAGGTTCTTCAATTTGTGGTTCGCATGTTAGAACCTCTTCCTGTGGGAAAATGTTACTTGGAGCTTCACAATTTAGTAATTCAATAAAATATTCTTTCCATGTGTTGCACATTTCTTCATTGGTATTTATCATATTCCCATTTTTGTCTTTTAAACCATATGTGTTTTGTTGGTGCCCTCGTTTCATTGACTTCAGTACTTTAAAAAACTTTCTGGATTCATTTTTCTGGTGATTAGTTTCCAAATCTTTGATTATATTACTCATATATTCTCGCTTCTGCTGTCTGACTATTTTTGTAGCCTCTTTACATTCATTTCTATAATGCTCTTCCTTTTGGATGTTATTGATGTCATTTAACCATACATGTCTGGCATTCTTCTTCTTAGTGACTGCTTCTTCACATTTTTGATTGAACCATCTGTTCTTTCTATGCGTGGTTGACACACCGAGACATTCTTCTGCGGTAGATTGAATTGTATTCTTGATGTTCAACCAAGTTTGGTCAACGCTTTCCTCCAAAGGGTTTTGCAAAGTTTCAAGTTTACATTTTATTTCATCTGTAAATTTCTCTTTGACTGTAATGTCTTGTAGTTTTTCTCTGTTATATGTTGGGTGTAATCTTTGTAATTTAGTATAGAAAGCTCTCTTAAGTTTTATTTTAAATTTTGCTCCAACAAGGAAATGGTCACTATGGCACTCAGCTCCTCTATAACTTCTGACTTGCTGTATGTTTGATGCATTTCTGTTGTTAATTAAAATGTGATCTATTTGATTATACGTTCTCTTGTCACATGATTTCCAAGTTTGTTTGTGTATATCCTTTCTTTGTAGTCTGGTACTGCTAATCTGCAGTCCTTTGGCTTCTGCCAGGTTGATGACTCTCCATCCATTATCATTTGAAGTTGTATGTAGGCTTTCCATACCGGCCACTTTTTTATTAGTTTGCTCTCTACCTATTTTTGCATTGAAGTCTCCCAGCACAATCAGGATGTCCTGTTTGGGGGTTTCTTCTATGACATCTTCCAGATCATTATAAAAGTCTTCTTTAATATCATCTTCTTTCTCTTCAGTAGGTGCATGTACATTAATCATCGTTATATTTTTCCATTTACCTTTTATTCGTAATTTACTAATCCTGTCATTAAAAGCTTTAAAGTTTAAAATGTTCCCCCATAACTCTTTTTTGATGACAAATCCTGTTCCTAATTCATGTTTATTTTGGGTGTTTCCTCCATATATTATAATCATTCCATTTTGCTCTAAAGTACCCTCTCCTGGCCACCTTATTTCTTGAATTGCTGTGATATCCATTTGATATTCAACCAGCTCCCGGGTTAGTTCTTCGGCCGCTCCAGCTCGATATAGTGTCCGTACATTCCATGTTCCAAATCTCAAAAGTCCTTTAACGTTCCAAGGTCGTTGTCCAGATAAGTCAGTCCGATATCGAGGCTCATGTATTTGTTTCGTAACAAAGAAAGGTTTTTACAAAGGTGGGGATGTTAACCCCACGCTTCAACCCCCAACCTGGAGGACCAGGGTGTTTCTCTTTGTCTGTTCTCTACCCTTTGACCTGTCCGGCTTGGGAGGCCCTGCTGGTAGCTACGCTACCGCCGGCATAGCTCTCAGGGTCATTGAGAAACTCAAGCTCCCCCACCACGACAAGGTGGAAACACCATCGGGGGAGACTGCAAAATCACTCAATATAAAATACTTACTATAGGGTGTTAAAAGACATCCCATCTAGATAGACAGAGATAGGAAAAAAGAAGATTCTGGTAATCCAGTAAAGCCTACTGGTAGAAAATTACCCACTCCCGGCTTAGGAAGTCATTTGCTTGAATTCAGTCATGTGATAATTAGAGACAATGGTCTCTTCGTGTTGTTTAACTCATACAATTGCAAATGTTAAAACTTGCTGAAACCGCTGCTATTATAATGGTTAAGCCTTTGCTGTGTAAATAAAAAAAAAATGACACGATAGTCCGTTTAAAATTACCGTTTAAATTAACGTCGGAGTATTTGTGTTTCTTTCAGCTTTAAGGTTTTCTCTTAAGTTGCTATGTGATGCATTATTTCTTAGTCAGGTTTTTGTCAGATATGACTGTGCTTCCGCATGACAGTAGACGGTACTACCAGCTTTCTGTTAGCGCCGAATGTTGTGCTGCGCGCATCAAGCCCGACACCCCACATTGTGACAACGGCTTCGGGTGGATGAGAGCAAGTGGGAGGGTACACGACTTATCCTGGTGCTAGGAAATGCAAATTAAAGACTAAATGTTATAGTAGGACAGACCAGGCCCTACGCCTTGGTCGGAAACTAGTCTAGGGTCGAAGCTCCGACAGGCTTACAGAGCATTGCTTCGCTGATCCGACAGCTTATGCAGCTTTTCTTGTTCCTGGTGTATTAGTGATACGCGGGAGTTTCCGTGGCGAAGTGGTCAAGCCGTCTGACTCGTACTCCGAAGGTTGTGAGTTCGATTCCGGGTCGCGTCCTTCGGTTCACGAGTGTATTTTTTCGGAGACTCCTGAGTATCGTGGGATTAAAAAATAACCCGGTGCAATGAAGTCCACTTTTATGCGACTTTTTATTGGTGATACCTTTCCTTTGGCGTAACTAGGCTGGCCGAGAAAGGGATCACGCTGCTTGGTCAACGACCTTTTGGCTAAGATCAAAGTGTAGTTATCTGCGCTTGATCTTGCCAAGGGCCGAGATGATCACCCAACACAACCGACACACAGGGACGCGGGGACCTAATGGGGCGGCTCTGGCCCCTCTGGGAACCGTGAGCCCTTCTACAAAAATATAAATAAATAAATAAAAATGGTCTCCATAATTCAGCTCAAACTTTGTGCAATGGAAAGGTTATTGTGCCTTTTTTGTAAAGAACAATGTAACAAACTATCATTTGTCAAGACGGCAATGTGTTTTGTTTTATATTGAGTGATATTTGCAATATGCACCTGAAGAGATGCAGCTAAATATATATAGACAAATAAATGTCGCATGTCCTTTATGGGTGTTGCAATCGTCCCATTTTAATCGTCAAGGCAATATTACGTTCAGTAGTTGTTTTGTTTTTTCTGAACGAGAAGTCAACTTTTAAGTGCAACTGACCGATGTATGGAATAAATCATCTGCGACACAGTTGAAATATGCCAGACAGTAAATTGTGCAACCTTCTGTTTGTGCTTTCATGATTCAAATAAGGCATTGTTTCTTCTGTAGACAAAACTGAATACAGCAGCTCATTTTTATGTTTACTTTATCTTCTGAACTATATTACCTACAATATCTGCCACTTTTTAACTAGATATATTTAGTTAGCATTATCAGCGTGTCTGTTACTTCAACATCACACCCTGTGTCTTCTTTTTACAAAAACATTTATCCGTGTATGATGTTTCAATTTTTCTATTGAGTCTAATAGACCTATATAAAACTCGGATGGTATGCTTCAACCTCTGTGATTTGTGTCTCTATAACACTTTGCATGCAACAATGAATCCTTGTTTCTTGTTTAAACTGTTTACCGTTTGGAGCTCATAATCTTGCTTCTCAAATGAAATGCTGGTCATTTCAGCGACATTTTATGTACATACTTTGTTCATGTTTGTTCTCACATCATTCGTTATCTAATGTATTTATTTTAGAGTGATATCCGTCTAGGTATTTCTGCATCGTATTTCTCGCAATGCCTGGACTGCATATGTGTGTGAACATATTTAGGCATGTGCATTCACACATGCTGGTTGTGTGTGTTTGTTTATTATCATATGTATGTAATTACCTGCTAACCAATCTGTACAGTGTGTAAGTAGTATGTTAATTCTCATTATATTATACGTGTATGGTAGAACTGTGATAATGTTACTTTATTTGAGTGAATATTTAGTTTGAGATTCGTGACAAGAAGGGACGTTGGTATCAGAAATGAATTGCAGGTCATGATACAGAAGAAAAAGCTGATGACCAACGGCATGAATTATAACTAGAATATTTAGTCATTCATCTCTCTCTCTCTATATATATATATATAATTAAGCAATATGAAGTAACCATTACACAAATGGCTGTAGCAGACAGTAGTATTTACTGCTCTGACATTTCCCCTTTCCCTTTCTACAATAAAACTTTGCAGTCTTTCTTAATTATCTGGTTTAATTTAAATCTCAGAATTGTTATAAACCCCACATCCTTCCCGCCCCTTATTTTTCCTATCTAGTGCACCCTTCTTAATAAGATAAGAATAACAACAACTTACCTCAAGTATTAGTATAATTGATTGTTGTGTATTTTCTCCAGTACTAATCATTTATATTAATCTTTGTAATTATGGTTCTAAATCTCCGCCTCATCGTTACAACCCTCTTTTTCGCACACTTTGCTGTGTTCAACATTTTAAAACTAAGTCGTCTCGATTCTGAAAGGGGGTCAAAACAAACTTAACCAATTACTGAATGGTGTATATTTCAATGTGGTTTGTTTATTTAAGACATGGTATCTGCAAATGCTAGTTCGGTTTGTGAATATGGTGACCCTGACCGATTTTTTAAACCAAGTAAGAAAATGTGGAAACACGGTTGAATCTAGCCACTAGGCTACCGCCGCTTCAGAGCATGGTACATACTTATCGTGTATGTGTGATAATTATGAAACAGTTGTCAATATTTAATATAATTACTGTGGATAACTTCTTATTTTGGGACGTATGTGGACATGAATTGTATCCTATTTTGATGAATGGTTAAAAACTCTGATACCGTGAACTCTGAATGTATTTATTATGGATGTCAAACAAGCCTTTCTGTGACAACGGAAAACTATTATTCCACCTGATTGTAACATGGTTAAACTCAGGATATCTGATTGTAAAAGGTGAAACATTCTGAGATATTTAAACATGTGTTATTCTGCTTTAATGATCGGGGAGGATCGTCATCACTGCATCCCGGACACGCCCATAGATGCTCGGATCAGTTTTAACATTTCGATCTCGCCCATCTGCCCATCGAGCCCACGACTATCTTTACGGGCGTCTAGCCACTACGCTACTATTGCTCCATTTTGAATTAGACATTCATTTTATTATGAATGGTTTGCCATTCTAAAGGGTATATTTTTAATGACTGTGCAGTGTTTGAAAATATTGCAGGTCCAAGTTTTGTATTTTCTTATTAAGTTGCATGAACTTTACAGAGGGTGAATACAAAACTTGGACCGCCAATATTTTCAAACACTGCACAGTTATTAAAACTACACCCTATGACAGATTAACTATTGTGGAGGAGAATGTATTTTATGGCTAGCGTGATCTGTAGGTAATTATGACTATTTAAACCTTGTTAATGAACTTTCACTATTAATTGATTCAGTGTCGAGGGATAATATATCGACAAAATAACCTTCCATTTGGGCAGATTGACGATCCACCATACTAGGGGCATGGCGTTATTTAATTTGTTTCGTAGTATCTTCCGCAATTCCAATGCTTAGTGAACGGAAATTTACATTATAATACGTGTTCATTTGATTGTGTGTCATGTTTGGCCCACACCTACGTTTTTTTTTTGGCACGGAATCAGTTAATTAACATTGATTCTGAATTATGAACTCTGTAAGTCCTAGAAGATTTCAGTCTCTCTCAGTGGCGAAGTGGCTAAGCTGTCTGTTTCACGCTCTGAAAGTCATAAATTCGTTTTTGGATTCCGTCGCTCAGGTCCACGAGTGCATTTTCCCCGTGGAGTCCTTGGGGTCATCGCTGGAGCTAGGGAATTGCGATTTGTGATTTGATAGTGCCAGACCCCTTGCCGTTCCATAGAGGGATACCGAGCCAGATGCGATAAACTGCAATGAATTCGATCCTCACCACCTTAAGCTTAACAGCAGACACTCAAGAGAAGCGAAATAGCCACTATGAAAAAATCACACGCGTATTACTTCAAAATTGACTAAATATAGTATATACCGTGGAAGGACCTCTGGGGCAGCCAGATTTCTTTAGTAAACTTTGACCAGATGTAAAATGTCAGAGAACACATTACGATATGTTTGAGATTCAAGGGGAAAGCACAAATCTCACAACATTCTTGGTTTCGCAGTGAACGAGTTATCAAACCTAACATAGCTATGGACTTTTGTTTCTATCGTATATCAATTGCTAACTATTTAATAACACAAAACACCAGGTTATAATTTCCTCAGAATTGTAACAATCGTTATATTGATTGTCCTTGCCGGTAGTATCCTTTGTGTTTTATTGAAGAATATACTCATGACCTTGACCTAGGATGAGTGTAAGATCCGAATATCTAGCTTGGTCAGATGTGTTCACTTTCTATTCTTGCATGATGATTATAAGCCAAAATATTGTATATTTGTTGTATTTATCGCAATTCATAATATTTTGTATTCTTTCCTTAAACGGTTCACATAATCTTTACTCACTTCATATTATGGAATGCACGTATATTGAACTTTTTGTTGCGAAACAAATATAATAATTACAACTCGGCCATGCAGATGCTAGCTCAATTGCGTGAATCCGTTTATTTTTTCCTGTCAGCAATTTTGTAAATCCTATTTTCAAATAACTGAAAACACTAATATAAAGTTAAAATAACATTTAGTTGCATGTCTTTTACAAGACGTCGCTATCGATCCCAGCATTTTTATGAGTTACTAGGCAATGTATGTTGAGTAGTTTGCCATTGCTTCTGAACGACCGACGCCCTTCTATCAAAATCAACGCAAGGCAGTCTGGTTTCAAAATATTGTACAGCACAGTAGCTGATTTCGTACTTTCTACTCCGTATGTCGGGGAATGGTGAAAAGCGTTTACTGCCTAGGTGCCACAGCTTCAGCAAGTGTAAAGAGAGACCACAAATATATGGTCCAGTTCACGATGAGAACTCTCCTGAATATGTAATCATGAAAGACAGCAGACACAAAAAGAACCATTTAATTTAACTGTCAACAAGGATTTGTCAGTGATGGTTTGCGAAAATTATATGTTAATAACATTTGCTACTGTTATTTTTGTGTTATTTTGTTTTTATTAAATACAGTTTTATCTAATGGAGACAGCCATTCATTGCTTTTGCATTCCTTTCCAGTTGATATATGACATTTTGAATGATTTCTATGTCCTGTTATTTGTTCAACCATCGAAGGTAACTCAAGTAACTGCCATTTTGTTCTTTTTTTTTCTGCATACCTGTTAGTGTTCACAATAATCAATATTACGGTTTATGTACATAATGGAGTAAATACTTTTCGATGGACAATTTCATTTTAGTTAAAGTTCATTCATTTGGTAGGGCGAACAGACTGGTGTTGAAGTCATTTGATCATGTCACTCTCATCAACATCAAGTTCAAGGACTGATGATTATGAAGTCATCTGATCATATATGATATCCCACCACTGTCTCTTGCTGTCATCAACATCAAGTTAGTTGAGGGACTGATGATCATGAAGTCATCTGATCATATCCTACCACTGTCTCTTGCTGTCATCAACACCAAGTTAGTTGAGGGACTGATGATCATGAAGTCATCTGATCATATATGATATCCCACCACTGTCTCTTGCCCTCATCAACATCAAGTTAGTTGAGGGACTGATGATCATGAAGTCATCTGATCATATCCTACCACTGTCTCTTGCTGTCATCAACACCAAGTTAGTTCAAGGAGGACTGATGTTGATAAAGTCATCTGATCATATCCTACCACTGTCTCTCGCTGTCATCAACATCAAGTTAGTTCAAGGAGGACTGATGTTGATAAAGTCATCTGATCATATCCTACCACTGTCTCTTGCTCTCATCAACATCAAGTTAGTTGAGGGACTGATGATCATGAAGTCATCTGATCATATATGATATCCCACCACTGTCTCTTGCTCTCAACAACATCAAGATGATCATGAAGTCATCTGATCATATCCTACCACTGTCTGCTCTCATCAGAATCAAATTAGTTCAAGGGGACTGATGTTGATAAAGTCATCTGAACATATCCTACCACTGTTTCTTGCTCTCATCAACATCCAGTTATTTCAAGGACTGATATTGAAGTCATTTCATTGTGTCACTGCACTGTCCCTTGCAATCATTAATTGATCATTAATATCAAGTTAGTTCAAGGAGGACTGATATTGATAAAGTCATCTGATCATATCCCTCCTTTGTCTTTTGCTCTCAGCAACATTCATCATCACCATTTGCCTTGTCGATAACTGTATGCAGTCATGTTTCGCTATCTCGCACGACCACCAGAATCATGGATCAGCTCAGTGTTCTTGTCTCGACCATGTCACTTGACAAAGCCATCCGATTATTTGCTTAATAGCTTTCCCCTTGTTCTTCTCCCCTCAATCTTGCCAGCTGTCACCAAATTCTTTAAGTTGGTTATTCTTATAATGTGTCCACAAAATTTTGACTGTTCACATCTAATTGCTCTAATCAGTTTACAGTTCTCATTTGCTTCTTGTCAGACTTGCTCGTTTGTTTTTCTGGCTGTCCATGATATCCTTTCATGCAATAACATCACATTTCATATGTTTCCGAGTTCTTTCCAATTCCTTTGTTTAGAGTCCAAGCTTCACAGCTGTATAGAACTACAGACCAAGCATACATAGATGATGTACATAATGTAGTAAACAACGTATGATGTTTAATCTGATCTTAGCTTATGTTGTATTTCATAAATGGTATAGTCAGATGTGACACCAAATAACAAAAAAGGAATTAACAGATATTGCTGTCTATTCTGTCCTCTGAATTTGGCTTCTTTCTATTGAGTTCCCATCAAGATCTGTGAATTTATTACTCGTATTATGTCAGTGTCTTCAAGGATTCTGCAGTAGCTGATATTTCTATGTATTACAACGGAGGCGTGATGTCTTGACTCACCTAACTGTCAGCAACGAGTGTGTTAACATCTCCCAGGTTATATAGTTTGGGAATTGGGGGGAGAGGACGGCTGAGCAGATAGAGTATCCTTATATCCATATAGAGTATCCTTATATCCATATAGAGTATTCTTATATCCATATAGAGTATCCTTATATCCATATAGAGTATCCTTATATCCATATAGATTATCCTTATGTGTAAACACAAGCTCAGAAAGAAGTCCGTAGAGGGTCTGGAAAATACTCCAAGAGTAGAGGGAGTAATAAAATTGTTATTGGTATAATCAGCATTGGACCACTATGGAGGCTTTTGACGAGAGGGAATGAGATATGTAGGAATTTCCTGAGTGTGGTCTTAACAGATTCAGCGCCAGACAAACAGTAGGTTTAGACCAAACAAAAATAGATGGTGGATAATGGGAGGTAAGGGTGTGTCAGTTATGACTTAAAAGTTATTAATATGGTAGCAGACATCTTCTATATTTATTAAAGTAAAGGGGGTTGCATAAGAAAACTTCTGTATATAAGCTCATTGCAGATACAGGAAGTCGCTTTAGATGATTCATCACCCCACGGCGCTTCATCAGTTAAATCTTAAATTCAGTATTCATGATGTTGGTTATAAAAATGGTTCCAAGATGTGTTACAAATACCTGCTACACACCATTACTGATGTCCGCCATTATTGCTCTAGAGTTTTACCCGACAGAGTGGTGAACTGTACTCACAAAGCCTAAGATGAACAGATAGGATGTGGATAAAGTGGCAGCTGTATATTTGCAAGAGTAACTAAAAATGATAGCCTGGAAAGGGCTACTGAAAGTAGAATATTATGTACAGGTATAAAACGGTGGATTTTGGACAACAGCTTTCTTAGATCAAGTAATGAGAAGGGTTGGGTTGGGAAACATTGTGACATCTGGAAAGATCAACCAAGATGTAAAGGCAATGGCAGGCAGAAATTATCTGAATGGATTGAGATGATGGCATGAAGGATTATCATCAGTGGAATTATCCAGAATACCAGGGACTGAGATCTGTAGAAATATATAAACATCTTGGAGTTTTTTTAAATTATCATAATAATTTGTTTTTCCTCTGTCACTGATGTCTACTGGGAGATATTCATGGATTGATAACAAAGAGAGGTTAAAGGTGAGAGGATGTGCTTCATTGCACAGTGTTTACCCCATGTGCCTAGGTTTGTCTGTGCCATACGGCAAGTGGCCTGGTGAGAGTATCGCCTGAAGCACGAACTCGACAACTCTAGAGACACACCACAGGCATTTCTGGGAAAGGAAGTCATGACCTTCAGAGCGCATGGACTGGATGATATGAAGAGATGTGCACAGGATGAAATTATGAGGTGAATTAGATTAAATTAAAAGGTGTGCAAAAATAAGATTACGAAATGAATTAGATTACGTTAAGAGGTGTGGACAAATGAAATTAAGGTGTTAAATGTATTAGATGAAGGCGTGTACAAAGATTAAATTAAGAAATCAATTAAATAAAATGAAGAGGTGTACAAAATTGAAATTAAAACAAGAATCAAATTAAATGAATAGGTGCGAAAAGATGAAATTATGAGAAGCCTTGGGAATAAAGAGGCGTACAAAGATGCAATAAAGAGCTGTACAAAGTTGAACGGAAGAGAAAATTTTTCTTAAGTTACTATCATCCAGTTTCTTATAACTTTTACAAAGATGACTGAACAAAAATGCTCATTGTACTTTCAAATATTTCAGCATGTATCGCTTGCCAGGATCATCACATTGGTTCAATATACTGTCAGATTCCATTCTCACTCTACTCCATTCTTCATTGCTCATTTTTACAACAGTTATCAGCTAATGAGAAATACAGCATAGCTGAAGATTGTGATAATTGTCATTCTCATTTTAGACGATCATTTTCAGAACAAAGAGAAATTGCTGAAGGATGGTCTGTGAAATATTTCATAATATAAACAATTAATGCAATTTGTTGTTCAAACTTTCCATTGACTAAAGTCATTTCAAAATGTGTATTTCTATTTAATTGAATTATTGTTAGTTGTATGTTGTGTAGGATTGAATTATGTACTTTGTAACATTATTTGATTGTACTTTGTGACATTATCCGAATGTACTTTGTAACATTCTCCGATTCTCAAGCACTTTTCAATTGCCAGGTTTTGTTCCTAGGTTGTGATATCATAAGAATGTACATAAAACATGATCACAAATTCCAACATTTCTCAACAATGTACGTACAAATGTCACATATTTATTGTAAATTAATATGTTATTGCACTGTGATTTCTCTGATTTTATTTCCAACCTGTCTGATTATGGTAACTTGCGGTCATACCATTAGAAGAACTTTTGATGAGGTCGTTGTTGGCATAACAATTTGTTAATTGTTCATTCACATTCAAACGAATAACTGCCAGATAGTTACGGTAACTAACAACTTTACTAGTCAAGATAAAGCACTTAGCAGATAGTTTAAATGTTACGAAAAATGGATAATACAATGAAATACATACTACAAGGAGAAAATAATGTTTAAATATCACAACAATGGATAATATAATTAAATACTGTAGGGATAGCACAGAGAGAAAATAATATAGAATGCGTGTTTTCTATATAAGTTATTAATATGGAAAGAAAACAAAGAGAAAATATTCTTTTAAAGTTATTAACAAGTAATACACATAGCAGAACAAAGCATACATGTTAAAAGCTATACACAGCAATAGTAAAAGATTAAATTAATTTTTTTTAATGCTGTTAAAGGGAGGTGCAAATAATTTTCAAATATCACTTCTCAAAAAGCTATTCACAGAGTAATATACATTTAAGATGATAGGTAAATTTATTCCCTATAAATCTATTACGGTAAGTTAATAATGAAGTGAAACATATTAATTAAAAGCTATCGAACATAAAATAATTTTTTTAAAAAAATACTCGGGGAAAATGATGTAATACATGTTAAGGAAATATTCCATAGGGACATAAACAATTGAATACAATGTGGTTTGTGTAAATTCAATTTAATATTGTTAAACCAAAGAAACATAATGTATATAGAATAAAACTATTGCATAGTAAGGACAGAAAATATTTAATAAAGTATGTAATATGTAAATAACAATAACAAAATACATAACATTTATAAAGGTATTTTTAATGAAATAAAATTTAGAAAATATATTTTGAGTTGGAGGAATAAGTACCCAAAAAATAATATAAAATTAAAATATTTAATAGAGTATATACTAAAAAATACATTAAATTAAAAAATATATTATGAATGAAAGAAATAAGTAATAGAAAAGTATATGAAATTAAAAGATATATGTGGAAGAAACAACAGAAAAGTATATGAAATTAAAACATTTAATATTAAGTTGAATGTCTCATGTGACGATGGACATCTAGACAGTGGCAGACTGGCCAGGGGTTCAGCTGGCCCAATGGCCAGCAGGCCCCCTTAAACTGTAGACAATATGTTTAAAACTATTAATGTTCTATTAGTAGCTTTGTGCGGAAGTCAGAATGGCTGAATGGCTAAGAACACATGTTCTTAAACATCCGGTGTGCTGATGCTGAGGTCAGGGGTTCAATCCCTACTCCGGACGGTTGCACTAAAATGTTGACCTCTCGTCCTTGACTTGAGGACGTAAATTACAAGTACCCCTGAAGTCGGAGTGGGTTCGCCTAATAGCAAGGGACACTGTTAATAGGGAAAGCTAATCCACACACACAATTCAGTCCAGCACTACTAGAAGTAGTAGTGTGTATGGATGATGCTTAAACTCAAAGCGAGCGAGCGAGCGCAAAGAACAAAAATAAAAGTAGATTTGTCTCCTGCCAACCAGTATTTTAGACCCAGTGCAACACTGCATCTAGAAATATAATTAATGAAGAAAACATGTTTTAAGTATATTAAAAATAAATGTGAAGTAAATGATGAAACAAATTCATAGACATTAGAAACAATTAATGTTGACAGGGAAAGCATATTAGGAAAAACAATACTAAACAAACACTAGGTTTAATGTAAAACACGAAACATAATAAAGTTATTAAAACCATTAATTGAAAGATAGATAGATCAAACAAAACATATAAAGCGGAAGGTGCTATTGAGAAAACTTCAATGTAATGACTTCTGTGAAAGCAGTTTAATGGGGAAAGCTTTTTTTTTGCAACACAGCACATTAATTAACAACTTTTTCTGGAAAGGAGATAGAAAACGAAACACAACAAACTGAAAACTGTTAAGGGACGTACACATTTATAGCTGTTATGTTTGAACCAATGATAAATATTATTTCAAGTGCCTCACGCAATCCAATGCCGGTATTCAATCACGTGTCACCTGGCCCTGAGTTTCTGGTTCGCATGAAACCATGGTGATAACAACATTGATCATTTCTGCTTGTGCTGACTTGTGTCTCCCTCAGGTGTTATTTTCTTCTCTTTTCTGTTATTAGTTTTTTTTTTTTTTTGGTTTTATTTTTTGTTGACCTTTTCCTGTGTAGCCTTAACAATTGATTAACTGTTGGAGTGTGCTTTACTAACTGAAAATATGTTTCTCTTACACATTTAAAAGCAAGCTCAAGGACAGTTGCAATTCACAGAAAGGCAACTCTGATTATTCGTTATAATTCACACTGGTTTTCCGTGTATTTTCCCTGCCCCACCCCACACCTCATCTCCCTCACCAGCATGATGTAAACACAGTCACAAGTATTGACTGGTGCTTACAGAAATAGAAGAAAGAAGTAGAGATTAGAGGACATGCTAGACCACATACAAATGTTAAGCTATGGTTACCATAACAGGATTTGAACCCGCAACCTCCAAATGGTAATACTCCATCACCAGGCGATGTCGAGTTTGGCTATGTGTCAAAGTGCACATTGTTCCTGCAGCGAGATGTGCTGGTCATTTGAAGGTGACAGTTTTCAATCCCGATATAGTAGACAGTCAAAATATTTTATTCACGTTATGAGAAGAAATAAATTGGAGAACTTGCTGACAACTGGCAAGATCGAGGGGAAGAGAACAAGGGAAAGGCAGAGAAGTAAATACCTGGATGGCTTGGCCACATGGTATGATCGAGATAAGAACACAGAGCTGATCCACGATCTAGTGATCGAGTGAGGTGACAAAACATGACCGCCCACGCTTACCAGCATGGCACATGATGGATGAATAGTAACTACATATTTCAATTTATGTGTGGTCTAGTGGGCCGTTTAATTTCTAATTTGTTCGTAAACTTCTGTGAGCACTAATAAATACTTGTCAATGTGTTTATGTGCTGTTTTTTGTAACTTCAAGCGTACCATAACGTTTGATATTTCTGTATATTACACTCATGAATATAAAAGTGTTTTTAACCATTTCTGTTGCAGAAGGTTTTGCTCAAGTGGAGAAATAGCCAGTATAGAAAAATGTAGAGTGCATTGCTGTCAAACTGGCCACTGGAATTGCCAGATTTCTTTAGTATGTTTTGACCAAATGTAAACATGTAAGAACACATTTTGGGATTGTCGGAAAAGATCCAATCATGTATTGTATATGAGTGAAGGAGTTAATGTATGTGATCGAGGCGGACAACATTGTTTTAACTCTAGGTACAAGAGCCACTGGTAAGTGACTCAGAATAGAGTATCCGTGTTTCAGTGGTTAAAAACAATTGATGTAGTTTATTCCAACAAATGTTTTTGCTTTTTAACACAACTGAATTTTGTTCTAATACAGAAAGAAAATTATATGAAAAAAATGCAGGCAGGGATAATATGAAAAGCTAGTTTATAAACAGACAAGTGAATGACAATTATATTCAGGGAAGACATAATGATTTACATCATCATCATCTGTGTAGCGGAGAAATAACAAAGATTTACATCATAATCATCTGTTTAGTGGAGAAATAACAAAGATTTACATCATCATCTGTTTAGCAGAGAAATAACAAAGATTTACATCATAATCATCTGTTTAGTGGAGAAATAACAAAGATTTACATCATAATCATCTGTTTAGCAGAGAAATAACAAAGATTTACATCATAATCATCTGTTTAGTAGAGAAATAACAAAGATTTACATCATCATCATCTGTTTAGCAGAGAAATAACAAAGATTTACATCATAATCATCTGTTTAGTGGAGAAATAACAAAGATTTACATCATCATCATCTGTTTAGCAGAGAAATAACAAAGATTTACATCATAATCATCTGTTTAGTGGAGAAATAACAAAGATTTACATTATCATCACCATTAGCTTTAATGATAAATGTGGGCAATCATAGATAACCATCTCATACTGTCACCAGCCCCTCGAACCAGGTCTGTGTATTTGATCAGATTATACTAGTTTGCCAAGCCATTAGATATTTATCCGGTTATCTGCTTCTTGTTCATTTCGATTTCAATTTGTCATTTGTCACTGAATTTTCAAGTGTATTTTCCCTCATAAACTTATATTGGTCACTTTATTATGAGAATTGGGGACCAGTTAACTTTCTCACTGCCTGTTTATTCCCTGGAATTAATGTGAAGTCATGTCATGGTCTATGTCAGTTGGCAGATGCAATTATCTCCCATAACACTTATAAATTTCAAAACTGTATTCCTGTAGTAAATTTGAACACATAAACCACAAACAATACTTTGCACGATTTATTGCCCAACATATTTCACCACATCTCGTCACTCTTCTTCTTCTTCTTCTTCAGCATTCCGAGCCATTGAGGTTCTTTGCTGCAAATACAATCTGTCTCCATTCGTCTCTCTGGTGGACCTTCTCTTGCCAGTCGTTGATTCCAAGTGCTTGTAGGTCTGTATGTATATTATCTCTCCACCGCCTTCTTGGTCTACCTCGGGGTCTACGGTCATTTATTTCCTGAGTGTAAGCGAGTTTTGTTTCCCTATTATCTTCCATTCTTTCTATATGCCCCAGCCATTGTAGTCTATTAGCCTTCATGATACCAGTGATTAGCGGGGACTTAAACAAATCATAAATGTCTTTGTTACTTCTTCTTTTCCACTCTCCACTTTGTGTATCCCTAATGGGTCCAAAGATGCGTCTTAAAATTTTGTTCTCAAAGGTTTGTAACAAGGCTTCGTCTCCTTTCGTTGTACTCCAGGTTTCAGAGCCATACAGCACAACTGGTCTGATCAGTGTTTTGTATATTGTGATTTGGTGTTACGAGATAGCGCCTTTGATTTTAGTAGATGTTGTAGTGCATAGTATATCTTATTTCCAGAGTTGATTCTAGTTTGTATTTCTTCCCTTATGATGTTGGAGCAGTTGAAGATTGTACCCAGGTATTTGTATGTTTCCGTTCTTTTAATGGTCATATTATCTATTTGTATGTGGCCAGAGTTTTTAGCCATTCCGTCTCTTGAAATTACCATATATTCTGTCTTATCTTGGTTGATAACCAGCCCCATCTGTTGGGCTTTTTCCTTTAAGTGAGTCAATATTTCCAATGTCTTTTGTTCACTTTGCCCTATAATATCTATATCATCTGCATACCAAGCAGCTTGGATGTTCCTCCAATATCACATTCCTCCTTTACCTTCCTTACAACTTTCTCTAGAGCCAGATTGAAGAGTAGCGGCGTTAGTGCATCACCCTGTTTCAAGCCAGATGTTATTTGGAAAGGGTCTGATTTCCTGCCTTTATATGTTACTATATTATAAGTATCTTCCATGCATAGTTTGGTCATGTTAATTAACTTCCTTGGTATTCCAAATTCCTGCATAACATTCCATAGACTATTCCTATGGACACTATCATAAGCCTTTTTAAAATCCACAAAAATGTTATGGAGATCTCTTTTATATTCCCAATGTTTCTCGGCTATTTGTCGTAAGATAAATATCTGATCTATTGTTGATCTGTTTTGTCTAAAACCCGCCTGGTAGTCACCTAATATGTCTTCTGAATATGGTTTTAGTCTATTTAGTATACTGCGGATAGTATCTTATAGCTTGTGGACAGTAGTGATATTCCTCTATAATTTCCACATTGGAACTTGTCTCCTTTCTTAAAGATAGGTATCAATAATGACTCTTTCCAGTCATGGGGTAATTCTTCTGTCCTCCAGATTTTTATTATTAGTTCGTATAGCTTTAGATGTAATGCATGGCCACCTGCCTTTATAAATTCAGCAGCAATTCCATCAGTCCCTGCATCTCAAAATATGCCAGGTAACCAATCATACAATCTATTATTTGTGAGCTTAGTGCTTACAATTTAAAAAAATTTTTCTGTTGGTAAATTTGGTTGTCTTGAGTATGCACTGTGACCCCATTCATCGATTTCAACATTCGTTATATTTAATCTCAAACATATTCGGTTTTTCCAGTTGCCACAATATTCTCTGTCCCTCGTCCCTTGACGTTGACAAACATCATCATCATATCATCAAGTGCCCTGCCAGCTGGCGTAGGCGTTCATGGCTCTCCACAGATCTCGGTCTTTGGTATTCTGGATCAACTCTGCTGATGATATTCCTCCATGCCACCGTCTCAGTCCGTCCAGCATCATTTCTCTTGGTCTGCCTCTGCCTCTCTTCCCGATCTTTCCAGTTGTCACGATGTTCTCCAATGCCTCTCTTCTCATCACATGACCAAAGAAAGCTGTTTGTCTCTTTCTTATTGTTGTATATAGTGTTCTAGTTTCATTAGCCTCTTTCAGGCAACCGTTGTTAGTTACTCTGGCAGTCCAAGGAATTCGTAACATTCGTCTTCAAAACCACATCTCTGTTGCTTCTAAGTTCTTCCTAATTTGTTCATTTACATTCCAAGATTCGCTGCCATACAGCAAAACTGGTTCTATATAGCATTTTAGCACTCTCTTTCTTACATTCATTGATAGCGACTTATTGCATAAGATACTCTTCATTTTCTGAAATGCGGCTTTTGCCTGCCCTATTCTGCTCTTAATCCCTGTTGTACATCTTCCATCTGATGTTATAAGTGCCCCTAGGTATTTAAAATTATCCACTTGGTTGAGAATTTCCCCTTCTATTTCTATGTCACATTTTGGTGTCCCCATTTTCTTTGATATCACCATTGTTACTGTTATCTTGCTATTCAAGGAGAGTCCTTTCTGTGCACTCTCTGATACTACAATGTCCAATAATTGTTGTAGGTCTGTTGCAATATCCGCCACCAATACTGTGTCATCTGCATAGCGTATATTGTTTATATTATATCCTCCGATTAGTACTCCTGACTTCTCTTTGATCTCTCTCATTAATACTTCGCTATATACGGAGAAGAGATCGGGTGACAAGACACACCCTGAATGACAAACATAAGGTAACAAATTCTCGGTTGTATGCAAATTATAAGCTATTCAATTGATAGCGGTTAAGTTGCGGAGATGTAGTATTTCAGAGGATTGATGAGAATACAGTGGAAGGATATAAAGGTTTACTTGCATCATTGGAAGACAGTCCGCATTCTTTGGGCATGTCATGAGAGGGGGAAAGGCTATAGTATATCGTCACAACGGGAAAACTTTATTTTCAAAGGGTCACAAATTGGGCACGCAGGCCCATCTTACATTCGGCCCTTCCAATCACTCATTTTTTGTTCATCATTGTGCTTGTTACATTCGCATAGGAAAAAACACGTTGTTAAATGAAAATTGTAAACATAAGAAATGCATATTATCATGTTCTGAGACAGGCAGGCAGGGGGGCAGACACACGTACACACGCACATTTATAAACACATACGCACAAACCTGCATACATATTTATATCAGTTACCCAAACTCTCAGTTATGCACCCACACGATAGCATGCAAATACACACTCCCTTACATACACATATACTTTCTCACAATCACAAACTCACTAAATCCATCCATCCTTATACACACACACACACACACACACAATACACATACGTGCACACATTCGCAGGAGGAGACCAAGAGACAAGATGCTAGACAGTTTGGCATCATGGCAGTGAGGACCATCAGTATCAGAAATGATTAGCAGCACATGAGACAGACAGCTGTGGGCAGACACGACCTTTAGGCCCACACTGCCAGACCCATATATGCATAGAGCAATCAGCACTTGGCAGGTGATGAGGTCAGTATCACACCAGTCACCTTTACTTCCCACAACATTTCCTGGCGTCCATGTAAGGCTGGGTCGACCCGGGAACCCCGGTCAGTTTTACAAATAAGATTCAGCCTGATGGGGACTGAGGGTTGGACCCATGGCCAGCGGACTCACAGGCAAGCTTCTAACCACTAGGCCAACACGTCCGCCTTGTCCTTGGCTGATGTCTTTTAGTGCAGTCTCCATTTTCAGTGCTCATGTTGCGTGTCCTTGACCGGACATGGCGATCAATCACAGGTCGACTTCCTAGGCAATTTTACATTCCGTAGTTTGCCATTGTCTCCGTGGCTAAGGGCTTACGGACGCGATTTGTAAGCCCGCTTACCCGCGTTTGAAACAGCTGCGACCGATTTTGCAGCAGACCGTGTTGCGCTGGGTTTTAACGTGTTGGTATCGGAGCCGGTCATTCAGAAAGCAATGGCAAACTACTGAACGCGAAACTTGCCAAGACATCAACAACAGCAGTAAAATGCTGGTGTTGACAGCGATGTCCTGTAAAAAGGATATGCAAAACCAAAAAAAAAATTTGCTATTGCTTTCTGAATGAGACATCAACGTTTAAGTCCAAGCGACCGGTGTAGGAAAATGAACCCACAGATCAAAATGCATAACACACATAGTCACTGATGCTGTCTGAATGCAGAGCATTTTAATATCCATAGTAATCACAGATTCACTACTAAGTCTTTCTGCCTGCACAACATGGGTTTTAAACACCTAATGGTGGAAGCTTCAGTATATTTATATTTTGTTTATTGTTTATTGAATACAATACATAAACCGTCTTTGCTTTGTTGACCATTCTGCCACAATTTAACAGGTTTTGAGCGAAATGGTTTAGCTGGGATTTGTTATCTGTCGACTGCATAAGGCTAATGCTTCTTTGCTTAAATTGACATAGGGAATACATTGAACATAAAGAGGTTTTGTATGCCATTCAGTGTGGACAATAAACACATGAACCTGGTGTTGGAAAAGAACGTATATGGATATTCTAGCAACAAGTTGAAGAACAAACTACAGGACCATATTTTTTTGGGGGGGGAGGGGGGGGGCACAACTGTTATAGCTGTTAGACACTTGCTAAATGTTTGTTATTATCTTGCCAGAATGTTACCTAACTTCTGTTTGTTTTGAACACAAATTATGTGTAGTAATAGTTATGGAATAGTTGTATGTGTTTATGATATGAGAATTATGGCTTTCTGTTGCAAAAAAAACAAAAAAAAAACAAATCCTAGCCACCAATACATCAGGGCAAATGAAGGTGAAGGTAAATCATTGGCAAAGAGATCATGGATCACCGGAAGTGTACAAATGACATCAGAATGGTGCCTCTTAAGTTGTTGCAACACAAACTGTGAAACACAGCTTGTGTTTGTTGTGTGAGAGGGAGAGCCCATTGGAAAGGAGTATGAACTTGGTTTGTATCATTGTAATTGAATAATGCCAGAATTCTCATGTGCACATATAATAAATCAATAGTGGTTAGTGAGCTTGCCTAACAAGTCAGTGGTCTTGATTCAATCCCCGGAAAATAGGTACCAGACAATTGACAGTAAAAAAGAAATACATAAAAAGTAAGATTAGTCAGCTTGACAAGAATTCAATTATTCTATCCTTTGTTATTGTGTTCTTGTAGGGCTGTCCAGTGGTATGTGATTCACTGGAGTCATTTATGTAATCAGGACAGGCCACAGTATGTATGTCCAGTGAGCAGACAGTACACTTTTGTTCAAGTTCTGTTTGTATAATGGTTTGTGAATATTTTTCAACGGCAAAATAGTTGCAAAACTGCCTTCCAGAGTAGTGCTTCCACAAGAGGTTTTGGAGATAACGCACACATTATCTCGCAATCAAGACCACAGCACACCAACACTGGAAACTGTATGAATGTTAAAACACCCCCGTATTGTTATTTAGAAACCTTGTCTAATACGTAACTGCATTTACTGAGTGGATATTGAGTATTTATAGATGGCTTCCACGTGTCACCTTTTCAATTTACACCCATTTTTGTAACCTGTTGTTGAATATTTGTCTCAACGTTCCCGTCGATTTCATTAGCACTGTTAATTGTAAATACATTCAAACTTGGTACAATATTGCGTTTTTGATGCCCTCCTCCGAAGCGCAGCAAGGAAGATCACATGGATGTCTGTAGGCCACGGGTCAGTGGGGCGGTGAATGAAACATTTCTCAGAGCAGAACAGTGCCTGACAATTTCAAATCTTCAGCTGTTATTTTGTGTGAATGACCTACTTTCACCGACATGGGTGACAGGGCTGTACATATAATTATGTATATGTAATTATTACTCACTCAATTCCTTCCTCACGACTTCATTTAATTTTTGTTCAATTGTCCTGCTATTTATAAATACAAGTAAACAACATTTGTATTTCTTGTTAATTTCTCATGATCCCTGGTGTTATGTTTAGTCATTTTGTACTTATATTTACAGAAGTTTCTGTTGACAACTGTACTGTATAGTTTCCGTAAATGCTAAATTGTTCTTAATTGAATAAACCACATGCATTTATAAATACTTTCTACCATGTTGGCCAGTGTAAAACCTCAGAGCTAAAACTGAATAACCAGAATGTGAATATTTCATGTGAGCAGTACAACTGGTATCTTGAACCGAGGTGTTTTTCACAACTGTTTGTATATAATCTGCCTGTTACTTTCTTCATTCACATGTATTTTAACTTAATACGCTTTACCACATAGTAGACAATAAAATTCTTTTTCCACAACATGCTACAAACTTCATTTATTTTATATTATGCTTGACTGATTGTATGGATATGTGGTCAGACTGTATGGTTCTCTGAAGTGATGTCGTTCCGCCTGACTCGCACTTCAAACATCATGGATTCGTTTTCAGACTGTATTTCCCCGGGAAGGTTAACCCCGGTCAACAAATGCCTGCAGAAGTCGGATGTGTCGGCCTAACGGTGCAAGCTCTGCTGTAAACAGGCACAACGCAATCACATCAAAGAAAACTCCGGATGAACGAAGAAGAAGAAGACTGTATTTGGTTCATGTGCAGTATTATTTGAGACAAATGGAGGTCATCGCTGGAGCTACAAATTTGTGCTGTGTGTGACACTTTCAGCTGGTCTATCAGTTGAAATTGTAGTAGTAATGGTTGTAGTTGTGCTGGTAGTAATAGTGGTGGTGGTGGTGGTGGTAGTGTGGTTGTAGTAGTAGTGATGATGGTAGTAGTGGTGGTGGTGGTGGTAGTACTAGTGGTGGTGGAAGTAGCAGTAGTAGCCTTGTCTATCTACAGACAGAAGAAAACTAATTATCCTGTAGTCCTGGACTGTCGTCATTTAAAGAGCTGTAGTCTTCATTGGTACCTTGTTGACTGAGATAGCTTGCCATTGTGGATTATCTCTCATGTCACAGATGGCTGTTGCCACTCAACATGCTCCTGAATGAAGACTCCAACCACAATTCGCTACCGAATATCTGCTACCTGAACATACTTATGTTTAGTTTAGTCGACGGATCAACATCAAGGCACACAGATGTAACCGATAAGAGCTCCGTTCTACCCCTAACTCAAGCCTGTGTCCAGAGAATCTCAGCTCAGTGTACGAATACGTAGCACCGGAGAGGATCCTGAAATACTTTGGGTAGATTTTTAACTCGAAATTTTCCCCAGACAGCGCCATTAGGCTACTTTTTTCGATTTCCAACTGCCCAAATGGAATTTTTACGTGCGCATCAATACACATGGGTGTCCATTCTCACTACCCAGAGACCAGGGGAAATTTTGTTACTGGAAGTCCATGTGAAAAAGTCCTGGCCCTCACCGGGGCTTGAACCCGGGACCTCCAGCACTCAAGGCAGACACCATACCTCGAGACCACGCATCCCTCCATGAACATGCTTATGATACTGACAAACATGTGGTGCGGTAGCACAGTTACCTGCCAACCCAGTGGTTGTATGTCTAAATCCCCATCTATGAGGGACATTTTTATATAAACCAGAGTAGCAATAAATGTTCTGGAAAGTAACAGCGGGACAATATCACCGATCAAGTGTTGATTGGTCTATAAAATCATGGGGGCTGGACCATAAACCCATTACGCCTCAAGGTGTGGACAAGAGTCATCTACTTAACTTTTCCTGTTGACCATTACTTTGAGTGTTCAGCTATTACATCATCATCTCCCCTTGCGGTGTGGAGGTGAGGCATAAACAGCGGGGGTACCCGTTTATGGGCTTCATATATCAAGATTCCTATGAACTGTTATTTCCACTGTCCATTGATTACATGGTCAACCTTTTCTTGTTGTTCCATTTGTTCTGTACATCACTGCTTGCTGTGGTGTACCGTCAGTTGGTAACCTAGTTAGCTATGTAGCTGCTATTAATTCTCTCTTTAGTCCTAATTTCATCATTTCTGATTTTCCCTTATCTTGATATGCTCAGTATTCATTTCAGGAATCTTATGTCCATTGTAATTTTTTTTCTGTTCTCTTTGTTTCTGTCATTGTCCAGGTTTGGAACTGGTAGCATAGAGTTGGTAGGAAGATTGTGTTGTAGCGTGCTTTTAAAAAAACTATCTACCAACACTTGTATTGGTGCCATTTGTCCAATGAGTCGATTTGCCTTACTGCATCTATTCTTTATTCTCGTCTTGTGATGTGCCATTTGATATTATACTTCCTATATAGTTGAAGCTCTTTATTGTTTTTTCTTCTTTGAGTATGGTCATTCTATTTTACTTATGCTAATTTTCATGTTAGTTCCTTGCATACTTCGTTCAAACTACAGATATCAGGAAATTGCTACTCTCTCCTAAACCCGACAAAGAGAACACTAAATGGAACAACACAACAGCTGATGAACAACATGTCGTTACAACAAAGGGCATAAGTCCAGGCACAGTTGGATGCTAAATGAAGACAGGAAACAATCAGATAATCTCTTCATTTCTGGAGTTTGGCCTCTGTAGCCATTTAGTGATGCAGTGTTTGTGTTGTTGCATCTAGATTGAGGGGAAGAAAACAAGAGGAAGGCAGAGAAGCAAATACCTGGATGGCTTGGCCACGTGGTATGTTCCAGATAAGAACACTGAGCTGATCCACGACTGGTGATCGTGTGAGATGGCGAAACATGACCACCCACGCTTATCGGCATGGCACATGATGATGATGGTGGTGGTGTGGGGGGAAAGCTTCACTGACTGCCCAAGAATATACATTTAGTCTCAGCATAGGGCTGGGAATCTCTTCAAAAAGTATTGGTATTTAATGATATCACATGTCATCCTGATCTCTTGGATAGTTGAGTTAAGAACCGACATCACTGCACTCAGGGCATTCCCATAAGCACTCAGTCCTCATCCTCAACAGCCAGCATAGAGTTACAATACTAATGGTGCCCATTGCAATCTGATTATATGTTTGTCTTGCTTTACTTCTGGGTGACGGCATTCTCTCTAGTCTGTCTGTTCTTCTGCATTAATTATGTGCTCCGAGAGGGCCTTCATCACATCTGCCTTATCATGCATCAAATCACCCATTAATGATGCATCTCTTGGGTAGTGAGATCAGATACACTACCTTCTCAGATAAGGACAAACAACATGAGGTCCTGTGTGTAAACTATTCATTCATTCAATAGCTTGTCCTTTGCAGAACCTCGTTCCCATAACAAGATCTTCAGGAAAACCTCTCGATCATAAGCAAGATGTCCAACGTCCGATACATCCATCTGGAGATCATCCGCCACATCCTGCATCCATTCTCTCTTTGACCTTCCTCTTCCTCTCTTCCCAGGCATATACCCTTCCATTATTGTTTTCTCCAAACTTTCATGACGTTTCAAGTGACCAAAATATTTAAATTTTCTTTGTTTTATCGTCTTTAGTAGCCAACCTTCTTCAATATTCAGATTTTGTAGTATAGATGCATTTGTTCTTTTTTTATCCAATTTATTTTTAGAACTCGTCTACATTTATATTCAAAGGCATTTATGCACTGTTCACCTAGTTTAGTAAGTGTCCAGGTCTCACAGACGTATGTTACACTGGGAAAGATTCATGCTCTTAATAATCTAATTTGTGTAGGATCTATCTGTCCCATTCCACAATTTAAGCGATACACATGTAAAATCCCATGGCAGTTGAAAATGGCACAGAGCAGGTAGTAAGGGAACCTAACCATGAGCAGATAGATCCTGTTAACTTGGATAGAATCTGTCTAGAGGAAGCAAACGTTACCCAAATGCATGCCGGAGTCGAGCACACCAACCTTTCAGGTTCATAACAAGTTTGGCACTCCCCTAGAAATAAGAACAAAGAAGAGGAAGAAGAATTGACATGGTGTCGAGCTGAAAGGTGTGAGTTGAATTAACAAGGGAACACAAAGCCACAAATCAGTAATTGCACTATCTGTTTAATGAAGTAGAACTAAGTACATTATAAATATATTTGTTTCTACAACTTTGCTATTGCATCATTTTAATTAGAAAATATACAGAAGTTACAGTTCTTTTGCACATAACACACATAGTGATATACATGCTTGTGGACACAATTCTGAACAGTCAGCCCGGTTATAAATGGGGGTGATCAATATTTAGATTAATAAAAATATGGATATGGTAGACTTCAACAATGAACACTCCCAGTTGTTCAAGAGAAAACAAACATGACATGCTTTCAATTGGATAAGCGCAGAAAGTGAAAATAGTATTTCTATTTCTTCTCACATGTGTGAGTGGTATGTGTGTTCAGGCTAAAGAAGATAGCAGTGTCCTCAAAATGTAGCCAGCTTTCTGTACATTCCATTGCCACTGAATAGACCAGGTTTCTCTTATGCTTATATAATTAAATGAATCACTTAACTTTTGTATTTTACTATCAGACTATATGCCAGGTGTATTAACTGTTTAGATCAAACTAACTTTAGATAATAATGTAACTAGAAACCATTAGATGTTAACTGTTTAGATAGAACTAACTGGAGACCATGGAATGTTAACTGTTTATATCAAAGTAGTTCATTAGAAACTAGGGCGGTATAGTGCATTCACAAATGTTTGCCTTCATTAATATTCAATTTTTATTAAAAGTATCTGTTGCATAGTTATGATATTTTTTTCCTGCCATCTTATATTTACTCGTACACATGGAATATGTCTTTGATAGGTAAAAAGGCAACTGAAATCATGTTGTTTTAGAGAAAATGTATTTAATCCACGCTAACAAACTTGTTTTACAGTAATGCATATGAGTTCAGTTAACACTTCCATTCTACTATGTGACGTGTTTCTCGTAAGGAAATTCCCATGCACCACGGAGAATATTCATTATTGAACACTGATGTTTCCATGTGAAGAAATGTACTTTATATGTAATTTATGGGATTTGTCTATTAAATAAAGTACTTAAGTTTGTTCCATAAATTACATATAAAGTACATTTGATAATATACACTTCATCTCTGACCCATAAATTATATACCACATATAAACAAACATTAAGATCTGCTGTACAATCTCCAGAACAAACATTTTCTTTGTTGGGTATACATAATGATAAGGTTATATGCTAAATCTCATCATTTTCCCTCAGTAGGTTACTGAGTTATGGATGTTTATACAGGGGGAAAACATTTGTGAATGCACTATAACTGTTTAGATAAAACTGACTAGGAACCAGAGCATATTATCTGTTTAGATAAAACTTACTAGAAAACAGGAGATGTTACCTGTTTAACTAAGACCAACCAACTAGAGACCAGGATATATTAACTGTTTAGGCAACACTGATGGAAATGGAGACCAAGGGTTGTTAACTATATACATAAAACTAACCGGTTTGAGACCAGAAAATGTTAACTGTTTAGATCAAGCTAATTGGCTAGAGACCAGGTATTGTTAACTGCAATCTGTTTCCAATTGTTTGAGAAATAGAAAAACATGGGCAGAATTTTCTCATATGCTCACTTCCTTTCCTGAACAGAAATAATGAGCATCCGAAGCAAGCCAAGCATTATGAAATGCAATTATCACGTGACAGTATAATTTCATGCAAGCTTACAGAAAATATATGCCAACAATTTTAGATTATGTTAACAACTGAAAGGCAAAACATGATCAAGTTAATTCTGTGTATAGAATCTGTGGGCTCTACACAAAAACTTTCTAGCTACTCCGTTGTTAGTTATTTTAAAAGTGCATCCTATCCAGCTCCAGGATCCTAGCAACACTTGTCCTGTACTTTACTTTTATATTTTAAACTTTCAGAAAAGACAAAGGTAAACTGTGGAGGCTCGCCTATAAGAAATTATTACACGTGCCAAAAAGAAATTAAAATAACAGGTTTATTGTCTTGGTAATTTAGACCAAAGCAAAATAAGCTATTGCAAAAATAACACAGAAAGACATATTTATAAAGACATGCATAAAATGATCAAATTAATATATTTGCATTGATGGGTAGGTGTACAAATTGTACATAGAAGTTTTTGTTACAGACTAAGTATACTTGAAGTGAAGATGAGTAGGTAAGCATTTGGCTCCTGAGTTGTTAAACAATATCATTAAATGAAATGATTCTAGGCAGTTTGAATAAAAAGACTGCTAATGTGTGGTCAGTAAAAATTTAAAAATCTAATTTTTATAAACATATCGATCTGTTAAGCTTCTGGATGGGTTGTAATTGTCCAGATTGGTCAAAATGTCATCATCAGAATTATCTTTGCCGTTGTTCAGTGTGTCTTCAGTCTTGTTGCTCAACAAATACTTGGGGTAGTACTGTAGAAGGAAATGAAACAATGAAAACACTTCTGTGAAACTGCTTGAGTTAATTGAATTTGCACACTTATAAGCTTAAATGTAATTTGGATATGCAATTTAAGATATGGGTCATCATGGCCAAATGGATAAGATCGCGTGTTCTTAAACATTTGGTATGTTGGGGTTCAATTCCAAAACTTGACAGTTGGACTAAAATGTTGACTTTTTGTCCCTTGACTTGGGGACGTAAATTACAAGTACCTCAGGAGTCAGAGTGTGTTCGCCTAATGGTGAGGGACAATAGTAATAGGGAAAGCTAATCCACATGCTAATTCAGTCCAGTGCTACTAGAAGTGGTGTATATGGACTACGCTCGCATTTAAAGCCAGCGAGGGTGAAAAAAAACAACAAAAGAAACAAATTTAAGTACTTTATTTAACAGACAAATCCCATAAATTATATTTATAAACATGTAGGCAGATCCTCCGCTTGGCAGATCATTGTTCTCCTGATGGCCGGTTTATCTCTTGTTATTTCCCCTGCCTCATGCTCACAGTGACAGGACTATCTTGTTCCCATCTTTGTGCAGGTTGACTTTTGCCTTTTCTTCCAGGAACCATCTTCTTCTTCTTCTTCTTCTTCTTCTTCTTCTTCTTCTTCTTCTTCTTCTTCTTCTTCTTCTTCTTCAGCATTCTGAGCCATTGAGGTTCTTTGCTGCATACACAGCGTCTCCATTCGTCTCTCTGGTTGACCTTCTCTTGCCAGTCGCTGATTCTAAGTGCTTTTAGGTCTGTATATATATTATCTCTATGTATATTATTATTCCAGCAACCATGCCACCGCAAAGTGTTCTCTCCAAGCCACTGTGACATTTACTAAAATAAAAGTATTTTAGTTTCTAAGACATGATACTGTTACAAGTCAGTTTTCTGCAATGTTCACATCTTGCAAATTGTATTCTAATAATTAAAATGTCAGCTTAAGGGCCCGTTTAATTGTGAAAGGTCCATGACTCACGTCCATATGTTCCCACGATAATGATGCGTGTTCTCAAACAATTTTAACATCTCACTGTGTCTTTTGACAGACATGATTAACACTTCTTCATTTTTTTGTTGTTGTTTGGTTTACTCGCTTTGGACCCATCGTAGTCAACAATCAACTGATTGTTGCATGTGTGTTAGCTATCCCTATTCCCAGTGTCCCTCCCTCCATCAGGCAAACCCACTCTGACTTCTGAGGTACTTTTAATTTACGTCCCCAAGTCAAGGATGAGAAGTCAACACTTTAGTCCAATTGACCAGTGTGGGGATTGAACCCACTACCTTGCAATCAGTTCACCGGAAGTTTAAGAGCAAGTGCTCTTATCCATTCAACCATGCTACTTCCATTTCTAATCCTACAAATAAATATACATTTCAGAAAGTAAGTTTAAGAGCTTAAAGTCACTTAAAAGTTGATAGGGTTTACTTCATTGCACCAGGTTATTATCATATATGGCTCGGTCTCTTTCTGCAGGGTGGCTTGCCAAAAGCGTCGCACAAAGCACAAACTCTGCATCTCCAGTGACGACCCCCGGGATCTCCGAAAAAAATGCACTCTGAACCGAAGGACGTGGCCCGGAATCCAACCCACAACCTTCGGAGACCGAGATAGATGACTTGACCACTTCACCACAGAGTTTACGAGTGATCATTCCTATCCATTCGGCCATGCTGATATCTATTTTTCTTCTAATCCTTTAAATAAATTAATCACAGAAGGTAATGACTAAGTTATTACTCACTTGATACAGTGTATCCATATCCGGGGCATACTTTAGGTAAATTTCACTGACTTTCTGGATAAGCGGAGTGAGATCTGGCATTTCATTCAGTTTCTTCATTTCAACAGGCAAGAAAAAGTTTGCTTCAATTCGCCCATTCTCTAGGTCGAACACTGTGACAGGACTCCTCATCAATATCAAGTTAACATACTCCCTGATTTCATCCTCCATAACATCCTTCAGCAGTTTGATGGAAGTCTGCAGGTGCTTGTTGAGGAGTTCTTCAACATTCCAATGTGTGTAAGCCAACTGGGCCTGATGAAACAACAACATTAATATTATTACGATCAATTCCAAATTTGTTATCAGCAAATGAGTTTAAAATTATGAAGTGTAATAATATCATCATCAAGTGCCCTGCCAGCTGGCATAGGCATTCATATCTCTCCGCAGATTTTGGTCTTTGGTGTTCTGGATCAACTCTGCTGATGATATTCCTCCATGCCACAGTATCAGTCCATCCAGCAATGTTTCTCTTGAACGACCTCTACCTCTCTTCCCCTTGATCTTTCCAATTGTCACGATGTTCTAAAATGCCTCTCTTGTCATCACATGACCAAAGAAAGCTGTTAATGTCATCATAACTGAGTGAATTGCCAGCTGGTGTGGGTGATCATATCTCTCCACAACTTTTGTCTTTAGTAGTAGGTATCAATTCAAATGCTAATGATTTCCATGGCATGATGCAAGACTGCAGAATCATCATCCGCTGCCATTATCTAACCCAGTTCTCATTAACGATACACTATGTTTCAGTTTTAAGATATAATCTTAACATATATGGAAGCCACAGGGGTGCAGCAGTTAGCACATTCGGCTCCTGGCCTGGTGGTCATGGTTCAAATTCTCGCCAGGGTGGATTTTTAAAACTAACCTGACATAATCGAGAAGATTCAATCTTCCCACAATGCCCGGCTGGCATGGAAGATAATCTATGCATTTGCCTTCAGCCTGCAAGAGGTCAGGTAATGGACTCCTCCTCGTGCCATGGGGTGTATTTGTGTACTGTGCTAACCCCATATGTTTACACTGACCGGCACTTGATAGGTGATGTGGTCAATGCCATGTCATTTGCCTTTACATCCCAGGAAAATTCCTGATGCCGTTTTAGACTGAGTTAACCTAGAAACCCAGGTTCGTTAAAGAAATCCTTTTGCAAGATGAAAAACATTTGACCAATAAAAAGATGTCTTCTTCTTCTTCTTTCGTTCGCCTGAAATATGTTTATAACTGCAATGTTATCTCTTGTATGAATCTAACAGTCTTTTTTTAGTTTTTAGTTCACTCTGCGGTCCATAGAGTTTATCTTCCACTGTTGTCTCTCTAGGCCAGAAGGTTCGCCTGGATATGTTGTAGTTTGGGCAATCCTGGAGTATGTGCTCTGCTGTCTGCGACGCCAAATCACATGTGCACATGGCTGAGTCACCAATCTTGAATTTTGTATACATGTGGTTTCGTAATCTATTGTGTCCTGTTCTGAGGTGTAGAATAATGACCTGTTCTGATATCAATTGCAATGAGAAAAAAGAGTGTTGAGGTGTTACTTAGAATATTTTTGTATGGATGTGAAGCATGGATAATGAGCAGACAAGTTGAAAAACATTTGATGGCTGTGAAAATGTGGTTTCTGAGGAAAATGCAAAGAATACCATAGACAGACAGTAAAATCAATGACTAATTCCTACAAGAAACAAATGTTAATCGTAAACTAATTAGGGAAATTAGATGTAGACAGTCACAACTTTTTGGTCACGTTATGAGAAGAAATAAATTGGAAGAACTTGGTGACAACTGGCAAGATCGAGGGAAAGAGAACAAGGGGAGGGCAAAGAAGTAAATACCTGGATGGCTTGGTCATGCTGTATAGTCAAGACAAGAACACTGGGCTGATCCACGACTCTGGTGATCGAGTGAGATGGCAAAACTGCCCACACTTACCAGCATGACACATGATGATGATGACAGAAATCCATGCTTGGAAGAGGATTCAAGCACACACCTACTAGGCCAACAGGCAAACATGCTGGTCACTGCATTGCCTAGCTACCAATCAATATTGTTGTGGATGCAACTGTATAACTCTACCGACTTCCCTCTATATATTCATATCTGACTGTTTGCATACCTTTGGCCACACATTTCTTATATGGCATTTTAGCAATGAATTGGACTCAACCTTTGTAGAAAAAGAGCACCTTTCAAAACCGAACTGAACCCAACTTGTGTGCCTTACAATGAAAGAGTTGTGTTTTAATATTGTTTTATAACTTTATGTGTTTTCTTTAGATATGTTTGTGATGTCCCTGATGAAAATTTGTATAATCAAAATGTCGTCTGCTGTGTCCTAGAATACTTATTTTTATTTTATTTTTTTCATTATTATATATAATTATTTTTTTTTTTAATTGTCTCTTGTTTTGAGGGAATTTTCACTCTGTGATGTAGTTTTACCTGTATGGGGTCTGTTGTAAGGTATGTGCATTGTGTCTGTGTGTAGTATGTCTCATCTTGTCGCAGGAGTTACACATATCTAACTGTTTCTATTTCCTATTGTTACATCCTACTGATGCCGCTGCTCCTCTTTTTTTAATATTATTTGCTTCCCATTTAAGACAGGACTAACATATAAATAAACAAACAAATCGTAGACCCAAGATTGACTACATAAGGATGGAATTCTCACCTGCTGGTAAAATTCATTGGTAACTTTCTCTGCCACATCTTTCATGCTCTCAGGTATAATTCTGTTGATAGCAGCATCTTTCATGGAGTTGAGAACATCTGAGTATTGGTTCAAGTCTATGTTGTCTCGTACAGAATCGTGCAATAGCTGAGCGTAGTGGATGTAGTCGATATTCTTCAATGTGTTGATTCTCTCCCGGATACTATCAAATTGTGGGTGATTGTAAAGGTCCCCTACATTTGCTGTTAGAAATGAAAGTAAAATTATAGTCAACACAAGAAGACAAGATCACTTTGTGAAATGAGGTCATCATAATCATCATGTGCCCTGACAATGTGTTCGATCGTCTTAACAGACCTCGGCCCCTGGTGATGTGGATCAATTCTGTTGATGATATTCCTCCATGCCACCGTCTCAATTTGTCCAAGATCATTTCTCTCGGTCTCCCCCTACATTTTCTATCACTGATCCTTTCTATTATCATTATGTTCTCATTACATGTTCAAAGAACTCTGTCTCATTTCTTATTTTTGTATATAACGTTCCACTTTCTACAAGATCTACAAAGTGTGGACTGCACATGCTCCTGCTGCCAGCAGGGTTAGGATTGGCAAGCCTCTCCAAGGAGGGGTGAAAAGTGAAAATTAGTAGCCTGCTGATGACACACAGACTACACAATTCAACCTCACCTCCACGTAGTGTACACCGGGAAACCATGACAGCGAGGTCATGGGCGATTGGGGCTCTGGTTCGCCAGGAAGGACGAACTCCCCTTGGTCAGATTTTTCGGTCCTAACCCTGTGACTGGCCTAGCAAGCCGACAGGGGATTTTTCATACTGCTCATAGAAACCTGGTTATTAGTTACTCCGGTGGTCTAAAGTATTTGTAGGATGTCACTCAGAAACTACATCTCTGTTGCCTCCAAGTTCATCCTAATTCTTCCGTTCACGTTCCATGATTCACTGACATATAGTAGAACAGGTTATGTATAGCATTCCTGTACTCATCTTACATTAAATGACTTATTGCATTAAATAATTTTCATTGTCTTCTTCTTCTTCTGCTGTGTTCATCCGGAGTTTCTTTTTTCGGACGTGATTGCATTGTGCCTGTTTACAGCAGAGCTGCGTTCTTGCGCTGGGCATTGTTTTATATGTAGCTTTTGATGGGCCTGTTCTGCTTTTAATCTCTGCCACATAAATTCCATCTGATGTGATGATTGCCTAAAGGTGTTTGAATTTATCAACTTGGTTAAATATTTTCCTTTTTTATTGCTATATTACATTTTGGGATTTTCTTTTACTCTAATACAACACAATGAAATGCTTAACAAATGTGTCACAATGAAAGACAAAGTGATAAATAAAGACACATTACTAAAAACTGAAACAATACCACACAGTTTACAATAAGCACAGAGACAAAAACTGTGCAGTCTCTAACCAAAAAATGACTTAAAATGTGTGAGTAGTAAGGACATATACTGGCCAATATGATGGTTTTAGAACAGAGTGGAACACCAAGAAAAACATAAGTGGATAATGTTATAGAGAAGTTACAGAAATGCAGGGTTAAAATATCCACAGTGAAAGGCAGAGGACATTATCTCACTGAAACGGCGAATGGCAGGGAGAAAAATTACATCACGTTCAATAGAAATAGACAAAAAGCTAGGCAGACAGAAACAAGACATAATGTACCAAGAGCTAGGAAAGACAGACAGAGTCAGGTAGACAGACAAGCAGGCAGACAGAGACAAGACATAATGTACCAAGAGCTAGGAAAGACAGACAGAGTCAGGTAGACAGACAAGCAGGCAGACAGAGACAAGACATAATGTACCAAGAGCTAGGAAAGACAGACAGAGTCAAGTAGACAGACAAGCAGACAGACAGAGACAAGACATAAAGTACCAAGAGCTAGGAAAGACAGACAGAGTCAGGTAGACAGACAAGCAGGCAGACAGAGACAAGACATAATGTACCAAGAGCTAGGAAAGACAGACAGAGTCAGGTAGACAGACAAGCAGGCAGACAGAGACAAGACATAATGTACCAAGAGCTAGGAAAGACAGACAGAGTCAGGTAGACAGACAAGCAGGCAGACAGAGACAAGACATAATGTACCAAGAGCTAGGAAAGACAGACAGAGTCAAGTAGACAGACAAGCAGGCAGACAGAGACAAGACATAATGTACCAAGAGCTAGGAAAGACAGACAGAGTCAGGTAGACAGACAAGCAGGCAGACAGAGACAAGACATAATGTACCAAGAGCTAGGAAAGACAGACAGAGTCAAGTAGACAGACAAGCAGGCAGACAGAGACAAGACATAATGTACCAAGAGCTAGGAAAGACAGACAGAGTCAGGTAGACAGACAAGCAGGCAGACAGAGACAAGACATAATGTACCAAGAGCTAGGAAAGACAGACAGAGTCAGGTAGACAGACAAGCAGACAGACAGAGACAAGACATAATGTACCAAGAGCTAGGAAAGACAGACAGAGTCAGGTAGACAGACAAGCAGGCAGACAGAGACAAGACATAATGTACCAAGAGCTAGGAAAGACAGACAGAGTCAGGTAGACAGACAAGCAGACAGACAGAGACAAGACATAATGTACCAAGAGCTAGGAAAGACAGAGTCAGGTAGACAGACAAGCAGGCAGACAGAGACAAGACATAATGTACCAAGAGCTAGGAAAGACAGACAGAGTCAGGTAGACAGACAAGCAGGCAGACAGAAACAAGACATAATGTACCAAGAGCTAGGAAAGACAGACAGAGTCAGGTAGACAGACAAGCAGACAGACAGAGACAAGACATAATGTACCAAGAGCTAGGAAAGACAGACAGAGTCAGGTAGACAGACAAGCAGGCAGACAGAGACAAGACATAATGTACCAAGAGCTAGGAAAGACAGACAGAGTCAGGTAGACAGACAAGCAAGCAGACAGAAACAAGACATAATGTACCAAGAGCTAGGAAAGACAGACAGAGTCAGGTAGACAGACAAGCAGACAGACAGAGACAAGACATAATGTACCAAGAGCTAGGAAAGACAGACAGAGTCAGGTAGACAGACAAGCAGGCAGACAGAGACAAGACATAATGTACCAAGAGCTAGGAAAGACAGACAGAGTCAGGTAGACAGACAAGCAGACAGACAGAGACAAGACATAATGTACCAAGAGCTAGGAAAGACAGACAGAGTCAGGTAGACAGCCAAGCAGGCAGACAGACAGAGTCAAACAATGGATCCCACAGACAGATACAAAAGTTACACTCACAAAGTAAAGCTTGAGCCTTCTCCAGAATTTTCAGATCAATCTGGCGTAAACGCTCAATGAGCGATACAACTCTTGCATCCAGCACCTGCATCAGTTTCTCAATTCCAGCGGTGACGACCTTATTGTAGGAATCCGAGACTGAAAACTCTTCAAGGCGTTCCAGACTTTCCAGGAGTTTCTGGATGATGCTGGTGTAGGCATCTCTGTACAGGCCAATGACATTCTGCAGATTGTCCCTGGATACAAGATCAGAACATTTATATGTACCGGAAAGATTTAATTTGAAAACGGTGGTTATGGGAGATTTTCCTTGGATACAATATCAGAATATTTATATGTAGCAGAAAGATTTAATCTGAAAATGGTGGTCATGGGAGATTGTCTCTGGACACAAGATCAGAACATTTATATGTACCGGAAAGATTTAATATGAAAACGGTGGTCATGGGTTTAATTCCTCATTGAGGCAGGTGGACATGGCCTAAAGTGGACAGTGGGTACCTGGACATGTCTTAGGAAGTAAAAGTGGCTGGTAAGAAACTGACCACATCTCCCACTGAGTGCCAACTAACACCAACTGCCCCATGCACCAAGAGGAATGCAAAAAGGACCTATATCACATTTTGGTGTATCTTTTACTATACAAATATAATACAACAAAGTGAAATGCTTAACAAATGTGTTGTGAAGTCATAAATCAAGACACATGACTAAAAGCTGAAACAAAACCACACTGAGTTTACAACAAGCATAAAGACAAAAATTGTGCAGACTCTAACCAAAAAAATTTCTTCAAATGTATGAATAGCTAGAGCATATACTAGTCAATATGATGGTTTCAGAACAGAGTGGAACACCAAGAAGTACGTAAGTGAATAATGTTAAAGAGATTTTAAAGAAATGCAGGGTTAAAATATCCATGGTGAAAGACATAAGACTTTACCTCATGGAAACAGTGAGTGGCAGGCAGAAGAATATCATTATAATTTAAGCACAGAAGTTACAAACAATATGTTGCACAATTTATTGCCTGGCATATTTCACTGCATCTAGTCAGGTACATACTGTAGGGTTATTTTTCATTTTCACAGACCATGTTTTAATTATTTCAGCCAAATTATAATTCATGTATTCACTACATGATATATAATTACAGCATACACCTGACGAGATGCAGTGAAATTTACCAGGCAATAAATCATGCAACATATTGTTTGTAGTTTGTGGGCTTTATTTCACTAAGGGGTTACATTGTTTTGTATTACTATAATCTTAATGATTTCTCCACAAAAAAAAACAGCAAAGCAGAAGTTGAAATTCTTTGCATGAATGAACAATGTACGTTATATGTGTATCTTAATTATAAACCAGAAGGGTTCATTAGGATGTTAAAGGCTACATTACCACCAGTCACCTTTCACTTGCTGTTTACTAATGAAATCTAGCGCTGCTATTACCCCCATATTAGTTCTGATTTAATTGTTTATATTTTCTCTCTTCTTGGTACATTGAGTATTCTTCTCAGGAATATCATTTCTGTTGTAATTTTTCTTCTCACTTTTTATGTCATTGTCCAGGTTTGGTATTGGACAAAGACACAAAAAGAGAAAAGAAAAATTACAACAGAGAAATATGAGATTAAGAATTCAACAATAAAATCAACAGTATACTCACAGTGCTTGTCCGTAGCTCTGTGAGAGGTAGTAAATGTTGTTGTATGCGGAATTGCCAATGTCCTGAATGAAGAACTCATTGTTGTCATGCATGTCACTCAACTTTAGCTTCATATTCTCCAAGTCCGTGGCAAAGCTTTCCAGCTCATCCCTCATGTACTGTACCAGTGGTTTCAGATCGTCCACAACCGACGCTGTCACTGCCTCATATTTGTCGCTCAGCTGCAAATGCAAGGGAAGAAATAATTGTGTGTTCACGGATAGATACAACTGTTTTTCCCAATAAAATCATTCAGAATTTATTATTATTCACATTTATTTGGTAGAGCTGTAGCAATGGGTTGAAGTCTGTTGACAATAAAATATCTCAAACCTGTGGTGGAAATACTAAACTGTTGACAATGAAATATCTAAAACTTGTGAAGGAAATACTAAACTACTGACAATGACAAACTAAACTATTGACAATGAAATATCTAAAACATGTGAAGGAAATACTAAACTGTTGACAATAAAATATCTAAAACTTGTTGTGAAGGAAAGACTAATCTGTTGATAATGAATTATATCTAACTTGTGAAGGAAATACAAAGGTAAAGAAAACCCAAAAACAGTGAAAACAGGAAATGCTTCCACTGGAATAACAGAATATTTGTTGTTTTCCTTTGTGAATGTTTATTTGGGATGTTTTAAATTTTTGATATGATCATAGGTTGGTGTTTGGACTTCATCATTTGTTTCAAGAATGCAATTTTTTTGGAGACCAGTGGGGGTCGTTGCCAGAGCCACAGAGTTTGTGGCTAAAATGAGTTAAGTCAAGAATTGACATCACAGCACTCAGTACATTCCCATATGTGCTCTGTCCTCATCTTCAACGACCAGCAAAGAATCCCAATACTAATTGTACAAGCAGAAATCTGACTTATTATTGGATAAAATAATATAGCACTTGATTACACATGATTTTTATTTTTATCCTGGACATATATAAAGACAAGGCTAGCTTATGAAATTACAGAGAAAGTAAATACAGCAACATTTTGAGAATTGTCATATTCTCCTCTTCAGCCTCTGCCATGAAACATAAAAGATAAGTTGAGCTGAGTTGAGCTACGAACCAACATCACTGCACTCACGAAATTTCCATACTCTATCCCCTCGTTCAACAGCTAGTGAAGAGTATAAAGGATGAAACATACCAGAAACAAAATATATCTCACCCAATTATCCATTTTGGATTTTAATTGGTAACTTAGCAGTTTAGCTATGAGAAAAACAGTTTGGTGTATATCCTTTACAGGAATTTGCAATGAAGTCCAGCATTAGCACAACCAGCATTAAGTACAAAAATTTATGAGGTAATTTTACTTTCAGTAGCATGGCCATTGTGCAGATTTTGAACCCTCAACCTGCGATCACTAACACCTAAATCTATTTCATATTGTTGAATGTTACTGTGACTCAACAAACAAACAAATCTAATCAACATACTCGAGTGTACACAACAGATGAAGCCAAACCACTGTCCTAAGATCTGTGTTCATATTGTTGAATGTTACTTTGAACCAACCAAAAAAAAAAACCTAATGAACATACACAATTGTACACAACAGATAAAGCCACACCTCTGTCCTAAGATCTGTGTTCATTTTGTTGAATGTTACTTTGACCCAACAAAAAAAACAAAAAACTAATATACATACACAAGTGTACACAATAGATAAAACCCCACCTTTGTCCTAAGATCTGTGTTCATTTTGTTGAATGTTACTTTGACCCAACAAAAAAAACAAAAAACTAATATACATACACAAGTGTACACAATAGATAAAACCCCACCTTTGTCCTAAGATCTGTGTTCATATTGTTGAATGTTACTTTGACCCAACAAAAAAACAAAAACTAATATACATACACAAGTGTACACAACAGATAAAACCCCACCTTTGTCCTAAGATCTGTGTTCATTTTGTTGAATGTTACTTTGACCCAACAAACAAACAACTAATATACATACACAATTGTACACAACAGATAAAGCCAAACCTCTGTCCTAAGATCTGTGTTCATTTGACTTAAGGCATTCTGGGCCGAGATGCTAGAAGCAGAAATCTGTTGGGCTATACTGTTCTTCAGTTCATCTAACGCTGCAGAATTCCAACTGATGCGGCTGTGCAGCAGACGAGGATTCAGGAGACGAAGACCAACAACAGCTTCCTCTTTGTCACCAAAGTTTTTCTTCTGGATGAGTTCTACCTGCAGTGCTGAACTGTTGGGGAAGTAAGTCTTCAGACTCAACAGGTTGTCTGGTTGACCTAAACACAGAAATATTTGCTGTAGATCTTTATTTTCCCTGTAGACATCGTGTTGAAAGAGTGCTGACAATGATGATGATGATATGGTGTCCCAAAAATGTATAGTTTGATTTATTAGAAATACAAAACAATGTATTTCTTTGGTGAATTTATACATACAGATGCCATAAACAAAATATTGCATGATTTCTTGCCTGGCATCTTGTCAGGTGCATACTGCATAATTATATAATAAATGAGGTGGACAAACAAGTGATACTTTGGCTGAAATACTAAATACATAGTCAGAAGTCTAACACTTAACAGGAAGCCCTTCTGTTTTCATAGAAACAGCTGGAATTGCCCAATAGATAAAGCTTCCAATAATTAGAAATACATGTTTAGCGTGATATATTTAAGTTTCATTACTGAAGCTAAAGAAAACAAGTGTAGAATATTTTGTAACATTATAGTTGTTTGAATTAAAAGCTACCTCTTTACACAACCCATCTATTCTGAAAGAATTGTTAAGACAGGCCTACATTATGATGATAGTAGGGAGGTTGTTCATCTTGTTAGAAATAAAACTATTCTTCATCTCCAAATTTCTCTTGAAATCATGGCATGATGGACACCTGCATAAAAATGGAACTTGTGACGGTTTAAAAAAAAAAAGAAAGAATGGTCCAGTTGTGCCCAAAGCTGATAATCCACACCATACGCCAACCACTGATGTTTACTGGTGTTTAACTGTAATATGCAAATTCTGACTAGACGATTAGGTACAACTGTGGTGATTTCCTGAGACAATTTAAATGAGGCATCATCACTTTGGACAACTGTGCACCCTTTATACATGTTGCCATGTTTCACTCACACAACTGAAGTCTCTGATCAGGATCATCTTCAGTGAGGAATTAGACTAATAACACAATCAAATCTTTTCTAATGAGTGTGCTTCAAGATGTGATGGCCGCTTGATTTTTGGGATTCCTGACTCAGTGTTGTTTGCTGGACAGATTTCCTTCGAGGCTGGTGGAGACTTTTTAACAGTTCTGCTTCTCAGGTGGGGCTGGTGTATAACTGTATTCTTTTAGAACATCCTTTATGGGCATCTTGTACAATTCCAAGTCCTCAAAACTCAGTACTGGTGAGTTGCCCTGGTGGATTTGTGTGAAACTGCCCCCGCACACCAGATATATTCACACTTTCACATAAATCTCCTTTTCTCAAAGCCTAGTCTGACTTCCGCTACTGCTTCATATAACTGCACCAGCAAGGAAATAGTCTGAGTACGCTACAATACAAAAATTATGTTATAATAATTCAAAGTGTGTAACATGTTCTGGAGATACTCTCTGCCTGTCTCTCTCTCATGTTTGTGTGTGAGAGAGACAGGGAGAGACCCCTGTGAGACTAATACAGTGACTATGTTGTTATTCTCTTCTTCTCTCCCTTCCTCCCTCTTCTCTTAACAACAGTTGTGACAGACTGAAAGAGTTCAATAAATTCAAGCTGCACTAACATGCCATCAAATCTCAGTAAAACCTGGCCACTCTTACCAATCTCAACCTTGAATAGTTTGCTCTCTCTGTCCACATCAAGGGTAGATTTAAACTTCTCCTGGCCATCGAGTGAGCCTGAGACCATCAGACTTAGCGGCTCGTCACTAAGGATTGTTGCCTTGACACCAGCATTCTGGTAGGGTCCAGTGGCCTAATGACGATGTACACAACAATTAATTTAAAAATAATATACTCAATCATTATCATCATCCAGTGGCTTATTCTGTACAGAACTATCCCCTCATTACACTTTCAAAATTCCTCTCATTTATAAACTAGATGTACTGCCTCTGTAGAGAGGCAGATCCATGACAGATGCTGCTGTTAGAGTGTGAGTCCTTCACATATTCTATGCCATGCTATAATCAGGTGGGATGCCCTGCTCCCTTCAATGCCACCTTTCCTTCTCATTCTTATGAGGCTGGGTCGAACCCAGAGGCATCCCGGTTGGAAAAGTAATCCTGCCATGGCTGAGGATTGAACCTGGACATCTGTCTTGGTAGGCAAGTGCACTAACCATGACACCATCACAGCTTAATATCTCAAAGATTTTTTAAAATATAACTATCACAGTTTAATATCTCAAAGATTTATTTGAATATAACATAGCAAAATTATTGACTCACCATACCAAGACAATAAGGCAGCAAACATGGGTTAAGAAGGATTACAACTTTAGCACCAAGCCATCATTTTAACCAATTCAGTATCAAACAAAATGTTGGTGTGCACCAAACACGGAACACAATCTAATAAACAAGCATTATAATGTAAATTTCCATCCACTAAACATTGAAATTGCGGAAGATACCATGAAAAGAAACAAATAACATTATGACACTTGTATGGTGATATATCGACCTTCTATCCAAATGATTGGTCGAACTTGACGATATATTATCCTTTGAAACTGAATCAGTTAAGTAAATAAAAAACAAACAGCAATAATCATAATATAGAATCAATAAATATTACTCACAACAACACTGATCTGTTTCTTTATCTTATCAATCTCAGGCAAACAGGGCTAGATTCTTCATCTGTCTGCTCACAGTCAAATATCGAATGCCCAAGGACGAGGTCAGGAACTTATCTGAGCTGGCTAAGTGAGAGTCAATCTTAACATCAACTTTAGTCTCTGGGTGGCTCAAGCCTAGCTCAACACTGGGGAATACAGAAAGTCACAATTCTTTGATGGTCACCTTTGGTGATTTTATAGGTTGACTTATGGGTTACACCAGTGTGCCGTGATGTTGATCCGCTGACTAAACTAAACTGCTGATTTTATTACCGGGTCATTGGCTAATCAGTAAAAGACAAGCCTAACTCAACACTGGGGAATACAGAAAGTCACAATTCTTTGATGTTCACCTTTGTTGATTTTATAGGTTGACTTATGGGTTACACCAGTGTGCCGTGATGTTGATCCGCTGACTAAACTAAACTGCTGATTTTATTACCGGGTCATTGGCTAATCAGTAAAAGACAAGCCTAACTCAACACTGGGGAATACAGAAAGTCACATACAGAAATTCTGTGATGGTCACCTAGTGTTGATTTCATAACTGGGTCATTGGTACATCAATAAAGGACCCTTGTACACAGCCTTGAAGGCAATGGGTATATGGTGCCTAACCCACATTTTTATAGCCCAATAGCCACTCAGTCAATGATGTGGTCAGTATCACATCAGCCATCTTTAAGACATTTCCCGATTCCCATTGTGGGTTGGGTCGACACTGATTTTTAAGATCCGCCCTGATGAGGTTTCAGATCCATGACCATCTGGCAAACTTTCTAGCCACTATGTTACCACAGCTCTCCAAATGATTAAAATGGAATTGACAATATTCGATCTGAGTCATGCTGGAGTGTGAGGTAATGAGAGAGCAGATAGGCTGGCTTCAGAAGTGCCAGCATTTGGAACTCTCATCATGGACAAGGCTGAAGAAAATAAACACTAGGGTGTAATCATTAACACTAGGATGTAATCATAAACACAAGGATGTAATCATTAACACGAGGAAGATGTAATCTTACACGCTGATCACTTAAAAGATGTGTCCACCTACAACTAGGATACAGATAAGTAACTTTTATGTTTATATTTTCAGGTAGTGTTTTTCATGTAGTTGTGTCGGTTTGTGTTTGTTTATTCTGTATCGATGAAGGCTTTGGCCCCCATGTCCATTCTGTTACTTGTATTTGTGTTCTAGTTAAGCTCACGTTTTGTGTTCTGGTGATTGAAGAAAGTAAAGAAGATCGCCAGTTGTACCTGTAGTTGAAGCTGTTGCCACCGTCGGAGAAGATGCTGTAGGTACTGGGTGGGGTGTTTTTCAGCTTGGAGAACAGGGTGAGCGTCTTCCGGGTTTCACTGGAGTAGGAGATGTCGGTTTTGCCATCAATGATTGTGTTGCCTTGGTTCAGAATCAGGGCGCTCTTCACCTGGAGGTTTTGCTGAAATAACACATTGGGAGCACAGAATTACACAGTGTATAAGAGATTTGATACAGAGATCCAGTCATGTTCACTGGTATAGGAGTTTGTGGTGATTTGACAGTGGTGATGATAGTGGTGGCGGTGATAATGGTGGTGATTGTGGTGGTGATGATTGTGAAGGTGATGATGATGGTGTTGGTGGTGATAGTGGTGGTGATGGTGGTGGTGATAATGGTGGGGAGAAGAGTTTGATATGACTGCTTCAAGAATAGACATAACATTCTGGGCAAACCCATAGATCATTGATCTCCCGCATCATATGCCACAAGCTATAGATGCCAATTGCTCCACTGACATACTGGTTGTAAACATGTCATCTTTCTCCTCTCATACATCCCTCCATACTTGACCTATGCATATCTACTAATCTGATAACCTGAGCATCTTAGAATGTGTTGTTTCATCCACTGTTGTATATTCAGCTATCAGTCTAAAATGGCTACAATGAAATCTCTTCAGAAGTAAATACGACCTGTGTGATACTGACCCCACCACCACAGAGTCCTTATTTACTATAAAAACGTGTCTTGCACAGTATGCCTAAATTGCCTTATGGCATGTTAAATTCCCCTTTAATTTTTATTATTAAAACCTTAAAGTGGATATTTTAAAATTATAACTAGGGCAAGGCGAAACAAAATTGGTAAAACATTGTGGTGATGAGTACCAATCCCTCTCACAAACACTTGGAAAGTATGGTAAATGTGGGCCCTTCCTTCCTTTAAAGGCATCTCTTCTGTGACCTAGTAGAAGGCGATATTCACAACTTGTTTTCTTGTAAATTCCTGGCATCCTTTGCAGGTGTTGAACATCTTTCATAGTTTCCTGTTAGTATCTTCTTTAGGTGCCAGATTTGAAGCAGACACTGGTCATCTAACTGTCCAATCTTCTCTTTCCAATGATATTTTGATGAAGTTGTACTATTATTATTATTCTAATATGTTATCCAGCTATTTATGCTTCAGAAACATTATATGTCCTTCATATCTCTATGTCTTTCATCTACTTCTACGAGAGTAAAAAAATACCTGTATATTTATTAATCGTGCTATTTCAATTACCTTAAAGGTGTCCCAGCAATTCATGGTCATGCTTCCCATACATCTGTCTCTATCTCTCTCTGTCTTATTCATCTAGTATTTTCCCAAATAGGTTATTTTTTTCTGTTTCTTCTAGTTTAGTTTAGTCGATGGATCAACATCACGGCACACGAGTGCAACTCATAAGTGCTCCATTCTCCTCCTAATTCAAACCTGAGTCTGAAGAAAGTTTACGTGCGCAACAATACACACGGGCGTCCGATCTCACTACCCAGAGATGAGGGGAAATTTTATTACCAGAAGTCCATGAGAAAAAATACTGGTCATCACCAGGACCTGAAGCCGGGACCTCCAGCACTCGAGGCGGACACCATACCTCCTAGCCCCCTTCTCTGTTTCTTCTGTTGTCTTGTAATTATTTCTGTTCTCTCTATAAGTATCAATAAATTCATCATCACCATTTCCCATTCTGATAAGCAAATGACCACAAGAATCATGTTTTTGTCTTATTTATTCCAGTGACTTAGCCATCTAGATATTTATGTCTCTGCTTCAGCGTGTCTGCTTATCGTCCCCATTTCACACCCATACAACAGTAAAGGTTGCATGTAGCACTTCAACACTATTTATCTTGTTGCAATTAAGATCCTTTTATTAGTCAGTATGTTTTCCATCTTGTAAAAGGCTACCATTGCCACATTCTTGTTCTAATCTCAAGGCACCTTCCATCAGATGTTATGACTGATCCATGACAGCTGTACCAAGTCTTATATTAACAAGTATATTTTTAACAAACTTACTGCGGGAAGTTTCAGAGTGATGTCAGCTTTCGTGTACTCCTGCCCAGACACGGTAACTTGGATTTCCAGACGTTTGCTGTCATCACTGCCCAGGTCCCAGCTGAAGGCTGCATCTGCTGTTCTCACTAAATCATTGTTGCTGTGGAATCAAATTTTGTTGTTACATAATCTTTCAATGCCCATCACAACAGAAACATAAGCCAGACAAGCAACACATTTTCTTCTGCTATTCAACTTCCAATGGAACACAGGCCTTTAATATCTCATGCCAAGTCCTTTGTAGTCTTGTTCATGACTAGCAGGATTGTAGATAAAATTTTGTTCAGGATGAGGCAGTCAACCAGTCTCACACCAAACCTCCTTAATCACCTCTTGTGATATGCAACATAGGCTACAGTATTACTATTCCATGCTTCCCTTATGGTTCAGTAAAAAAAGGGCATGTATATATATATAAAAATGTCCGACAGCGGACAGTTAGAGCATTGCTTTGCTGATCCGGCAGCTTCTGCAGCTTGTCTTGTTCCAGATGTAGGGGTGTTACCTTTCCTCTGGAGTAAACTAGGCAGGCCGAGAGAGGGATCATGCTGCATGGGCAACACATGATCTCTATATTTTAGCCCAGGCTTTGTGCTATGGAGAGGCAATAACTCCATCCCTGGTCTTAACTGGTCTCGGAATCTTATATCAAGTTATGTGAGTCCATTCAAATCGCAAGTGATAAGGGAGACATAAGAAGCATGTATGAAGGAATAAAGAAAGCCTGCGGTCCAGTGATCAAAAGAAGTGCACCATTGAGAACCTTGACTGGAGAAATCATCACTGATAAGAAACAGCAGATGGACAGATGGGTAGAGCACTATTTGAAGCTTTACTCAAGTGAGACCAAACTAGCGGATGATGCCCTCAATGCCATAGAGGCTCTACCAACTCTTGACCACCTGGACACACTTCCCACCATAACAGAAGTTAAGTGTGCTATAAATGAACTTGCATCTGGCAAGGCTCCAGGTAAGGATGGGATTCCAATAGAGGTTATCAGGAGTGGGTAAGACACACTCACTATACAGATCCACCAGCTAATAGAGCTATGCTGGCGTGAAGGACAAGTCCCACAGGATTTCAAAGATTCAAGCATCATAACACTGTACAAGAACAAGGGCGATCGGAGCGACTGCAACAACTATAGGGGTATCTCACTTCTATGTATTGTTGGAAAAGTATTTGCCAGAATTGTTCTGCGCAGACTTCAAGTCCTAGGAGATCAAGTCTACCCCGAATCACAGTGTGGCTTTTGACAGAACCGGTCTACCACTGATATGATATTCTCATTGCGACAAATGCAAGAAAAATGCCGTGAACAGAATCAACCACTGTTTATTGCCTTCATCGACCTCACAAAGGCATTTGATTTGGTCAGTCTGAGGGTCTGTTCAAGGCACTAAAGAAGATTGGCTGCCCACCAACTCTTCTGTCCATTGTGGAATCGTTCCACGCAGGCATGAAGGGTATAATCAAGTTTGATGGTGCAACTTCTGAAGAATTTTTGGAATATACTTTTCACTTCTACTGAAATATGCATTTCATGATCAGGATGGTGGTATATACATTCACTCACGCTCAGATGGCGGCCTCTACAATGCTCAGAGATTGAAGGCTAAGACCAAAATTAGGAGGGTACTGATCAGAGAGTCAGATGATGCTGCAGTTACGACCCACTCTGAGGAAGAATTGCAATGTCTACTATCTGCATTCTCCAATGCTTGTTCTGAATTTGGTTTAACAATTAGCAAAAAGAAGACACAGATTATGTCACAAGGTGCACATGGGGTACCATCAATCTTTATTGACGACGCCGAACTAGAGATAGTAGACCATTTTACATATCTAGGATCAGTGGTAAATAGCAAATTATCCCTAGATCAGGAAATCAACATCCGGATTGGTAAGGCAGCAACAACAATGAACAGGTTAAGAAAAAGAGTCTGGGAGAACAGGAAGCTTACTGCCAAAACAAAAGTCCTTGTCTATCAAGCCTGTGTCCTTAGTACTCTTCTCTATGGCAGTGAAACCTGGACAACTTACTCACACCAAGAGAACAACTTAAACAGCTTTCATATGCGGTGTCTGCGAAGAATTCTTGGTATTAAGTGGCAAGACAAAATCATAAATACCGAAGTATTGGAAAGATCAGGTTGTGTGACAGTTTATTCCATGCTCAGTCTTCGTAGACTTAGATGGATAGGACATCTTAGGAGGATGGATGATGGTAGAATACCAAAGGATATCTTTTTTGGTGAATTACAGATGGGTAAGAGATCTCAGGGTCGGCCTCTACTACGATACAAAGATGTGTGTAAGCGGGACATGATTGATACAGGCATTGATAATGCACATTGGGAGCAAGTCGCCGCTGAACGTGTTGCATGGAGGGCAAATATCAGAAATGGAATAAAGTCAAAGGAGAAAATTATTGCAGAAAAGTCACACACCAAGCGTTTGAGACGTAAGATGGTGCATGATGGTGGAAATGACCACGTGTTCACATGCACCCACTGTGAACGGACATTTACAGCGCAAATTGGCCTTATCAGTCACACTCGCTACCGCCATAGTTAAAAGTTATTATGCCTTTTTAAAGCACAAACTATCGTCTGTCAAGACGGCAAGGTGCCAATGATATATATATATATATATATATATATATATATATATATATATATATATATATATATATATATATATATATATATATATATTCTGCTTCCACATCGCCTGTAGCAGTATATCAAACACAGAATGTGGGATTGTTAATCACATTCGTAACCTGTCACCACAGCACCGGCTCCTTCATAGACAAAGGTGAAAAGTAGGACTTTCTGTGAGCACACAGTACATCATAAATCCCATTATCATTTAACAGGTTCTTTGCATAATTTTGCTCTCATCATGCAGCGGTAACGTAGTGACTAGACACTCGCCTGCTGACCCAGTGGGCATGGGTTCGATCTACAGCAGGGTAGAATCAAATGTTAACAGTTGAACCTCAGCTCCCAGGTCAATACATCCTTAAGTGGGTACCAGGTCATGGCTTGAGAAAGTGAAGGTGACCAGCGTGATAATGACCACACCTCTCACAAATGCCCAATTGGCCTATAAAATAATACATCTCTAGCAACATATTCAGTGGGTGTGTTAGCGGAGTTGATAGTCAATCAATCAGGTGCTGTCTTCACAATGAAGGTTGGTTGCAATGGATCTCCAAAACTGTCTTTCTCTCGTCCTGACTGTACATTCTGTCAGGCTGATGTTCGTCCATCTCTTGATGTTATATTCCCACTTGTATCATTGTGTACTTCTTGCTCACTTGCCCTCGACCTTGCCCTGCAGTATGTTTTTTTTTTTTTTAAATATCATGTCTTTTAACGTGGCCAAAATATTTCACTTGCCTCCTCTTTATTTCTTTCATCAACTCTCTCTTTATTCCCAGTTTTTCTAGAACCTCTGAACTTGATTGTTTTTGTTTCCATGAAACAAGACATATTCTTCTGTATATCCACATCTCCAGGGCCTCTATTCAACTTTCTAGTAGTTTGTTCAATGTCCAGGCTTCCGTGCCATGCAATAGTGTTGAATATATGTAACATTTGTTAATTCTCATTTTTAATGTGTTGTTAATCTCTCTACATGTTAATACTGATGTTATGCCGTTGAAAGAATTTTTGGCCATTCCTATTCTCCTTTTGATTTCTATTTCCCTTCTGCCATCATCTGTTATTATATGAGTTGATAGGGAACTGTGCTAATGATGTCATGAGCATGGTGTGGGACGAGGGTTCAACTCCTGCGCTCAATGTCTGGTTAACTGAGTGAAAGCATGGCCACCTACTCCCCCATGAATCCAGGCCCACAAAATGCCATGGCTCTATCACACCATAGGCCCATGGCAGGAAACTGCTACAACACAAATTATGTTACTACAACATATGCCCTAATGTGCCTTAAGGTATGTAATAGGAACCTTTACAAGTTAGTTGCATATCCTTTACAGGACGTTACAGTTAATCCCAGCATTTTTTAGCTGTTGGTGATTTCTAGGCAAATTTACGTTTAGTAGTTTGCCAGTCCTTTCTGAATGACCGGCACCCATACCTTTGTATGGAAATCAACGCAAGGCAGTCTGCTTCCAAACTGCCCGCAGCTGTGTTTCAAACACGGTATGCCAGATTACGAATTGCGCTTGTAACTCATAGCAACCTTTACTTTTTCTTTCTTTCTCTGTTTACTTTTATCATAGCCTGCCGTGAAAATGCTCCACCCTTTGCTAGTTCTCCTGTTTCATGCCCAAGGTGCCTTCAATGTCCTGTGCCCACCTTCATGTTGGCCTACCCCTTGCCTCTTCTCCTAGAAACCGTGCCTTAATATTAAAGGAACAATGGCTTGGGACAGAAACAGTGAACAAATGAGTGTACCTGAGAGATCCTGAAACTCCAAAAGTTCTGGAGGGCAAGCCCAGCTTGAAGTCACCATTATAAGACATGTCCCTCCTGCGGTTGTTGGTGCTGACATCTAGAGAATAGGACACCTTGCTCTGGTCATCCTGATCCCAGAAGAGTTTTCCAGAGCTGCATAAGATTAGAAATTATGTGGCCATCAATGTCAATACTCACAACAATAAACAAAATACTATCTTTTGGCAGAGAAGTAGAATCCTCTTTATTTAGTTCTCTTACTTTAGTCAGAATTCATATACAGCTTTTCATTCATGATTAGATTAATTCATGTTTTGTAATAATTTGCACAATAGAAAACATACTGTAGCTTTGTTATAATACTCACAAATAAAAAAAAACTGTCAATTGCAGTGAGAGAAAAAATGCTGAAGTGCTATATTGCTCCTATACTGTTGTTATGTATGTGAAATATGAATAGGCAGACAACCGGAGAAACATCTATTGGTGGTGGAAATGTGCTTACAAAGAATACCACAGATGGACATAAAAACTAATATGACAGGCCTTTAAGAAAAAAATAACTGTAAATTGATTAGAGAAATTAGATGTATATAGTCAAGATATTGTGGGCACATTACAGGAAGAAATCAACTTGAAAACTTTGTGACACTGGCAAATTTCATGGGAAAAGAGCTCAGGGGAAGACAAAGTGATACATACCTGAATGGTGTGGCCACATGGCATAATGGAGACAAGAACATATACCTGATCCAAAATCATGGTAATTGTGTGAGATGGCAAGCCATTACCACCCAAACTAATTGACATGCCACATAATAATAATGAATTTATCTTTGGAATTGTAAAATTTAAGTTTGTATATATGTTACCTGGATAATTTATCTGTAGAACTGTTAACGTTAAGTTTGTATACATTTTACCTGGATAATTTATCTGTAGAACTGTAAAAGTTAAGGTTTCCTACATTTTACCTGGATAATTTATCTGTAGAACTGTAAAAGTTAAGTGTTTATATTTTACCTGGATAATTTATCTGTAGAACTTTAACAGTTAAGTTTTCATAAATTTTACCTGGATAATTTATCTGTAGAACTGTAACAGTTAAGTGTTTATATAGTGTACCTGGATAATTTATCTGTAGAACTGGACAGACTGTGTTCTACTCCCAGTGTTCGAGTAGGTCCAAAGAAGGTGAAACTCAGAGACCTGTCGTTATTGGATGGCTGGTTTTGCATAGTGCTCTTGATGCGGATGTTGCTGGCAGGATCATTTCTGAGAGAATTTATCAACAGATATTTAGAGAGAATTTATCAATAGACATGTAAAGAGAATATATCAACAGATATGTAGAGAGAATTTATGAGTAGATATGTAGAGAGAATTTATCAACAGATATGTAGAGGAAATTTATCAACAGATATTTAGAGGAAATTTATCAACAGATATGTAGAAAGAATTTATCAGTAGATATGTAGAGAGAATTTATCAACAGATATGTAGAGGAAATTTATCAACAGATGTATAGGGAGAATTTATCAGTAGATATGTAGAGAGAATTGATCAACAGATGTATAGAGAGAATTTATCAGTCGATATGTTGAGAGAATTTATCAACAGATAGATATGTAGAGAGATTGTTCTGCCCATGTGTCAGTGGGACTGAAGCCAAGAATAGTGACACTGTAACCCACCTATGCATGTCCTAAGAGGTGACGCAGGAGGGTTGGCATGAAACTGACTACCTCATCCCATAGAAAAGTATAGCTACAAAATTCAACCAATCATGAATGAGTCTACAAAGTGTTTAGCATGAGCTGGTTGAGTACCTGTCTTACACTGAAAGATTAAATGCAGCAACATAAGAAGAGACTGTTCACACAGTGTGCTGTTCTATAGAGGTGATAATGATGATAGTGATGGTGATGATGGTAGTGGTGTGGTGATAGTTTGATGATGATGTTGGTGGTAGTAGTTTGATGATGGTGGTGTTGATGACAGTGGTGGTGGTAGTGGTGTTGTGGTAGATTGATAATGGCAGTAGTGATGGTGGTGTTGGTGGTAGTGACAGTGATTATATTGGTATTAATAGTAGTGGTGATGATGATGGTGTTGTGGTTTGTGATGATGATGGTGCTGACTGTAGTAGTGGTGGTGATAACTGTATTAGTGATAGTAGTGATGATGGTGATGATGGCAATGGTAATGGCAATGATGGCAGGACTAGTGGTGGTAATGGTGATGATGATGGTAGTGATAGTTGTGATATTGATGGTGATGGTAGTGGAGCTAGTGGTAGTGAATGTAATGATAATGGCAATGATGGTGGGGGACAGTGGTAGTGAATGTAATGAGATCCAAGACACACAAAAAACACAAACAGATACGCAAACAGTGGAATACCTGTTCCAGCTAATAAAGACATCACTCTCCTTGATGTAGTCGTCATACTGATAACTTGTGGTGTACTCCACAGGCCATGGCTGGCGGACAACAACAGAGTACTCGTACTTGCTGCTCTTATCATAGGTCACATCCAAGTCAATGAGCTAGATGAGATCAAGGTTAAGGTTCTTCATCACCACTAGTATCGATGTCATCATTAGTATCACCAATATCAAGGTAATGGCGGTGATAATAGTTCTTTCACAGATTGAGTACGTACCAAGGTGGGTTTATATCTGATGATTGGTTTAGCAGCAAAAAATGACTGAACTGTACTCTAATTTATGTAAGTGAAATGATTAATTATGGCGGTTTTATATCTAACGATTGGTTTAGCAGTAAAGAATGACTGAACTGTACTCTAATTTATGTAAGTGAAATTATTAATTATGGCGGTTTTATATCTGATGATTGGTTTAGCAGTGAAGAATGACTGAACTGTACTCGTAACTGATGTAAGTGAAATGATTAATAATGGGATATGAAATGTTTCAGTATTCTAGTCAGTGGTTTCATAGTTGCCAGTCAGTGGTTTCATAATGAGGAGGAAGAAGTCAAAGGTCTGTGTGGTATAGAGAAGTACCCCCAACAACATCCAGTATAAACCCCTAGACACCCTTAATAAAGGGCCTGGACAGCTCGAGGATTAGACCTGTAGAAGTCAGAGCTCAGATCATTCAGAGCTCAGAGCAATCTTCCTGACCCCTAACAACCACAAAACATACCACTAGCTGAGATCAGGACCCCCTGACAACCACAAGACATACCATTGGCTGAGATCAGGACCCCCTGACAAGCACAAGACCTACCATTGGCTGAGATCAGGACCCCCTGACAAGCACAAGACCTACCATTGGCTGAGATCAGGACTAGACTAGTAGTACTTTCTCCACAGGTTTTAGGTGTTTTACTGTCAACGGACTCCAACCCAGTGTTTGGGTGGAGTGCTAGGATGATATGTCCTTGATGAAACAATTCTCGTTGAGTGATGTGCTTATGTTCTGGATTACTGACAATATATAAGCACATAACTGGAATTATTAGTTGGAGTGAGAGCTAAATGGTGAAACAGAACCACTGTTTACAAGGGAGTGCCTTATGAGACCAATCAGCAAACGAGGAAAGACAGGTCAGTTTAATCCAGCTACTTTTACTTCTTAAGACATCTTCTGGTACACATTTTAGGATGTGTTTACTGTACTGGCACCTTGATATCTTGACAGACGATAGTTATTGAGCTTAAAACAAAGGCATAAAAACCTGTACATAGCACAAAGCCTCGGCTGAATTGTAGAGATGATGTGTTGCCCATGCCCCTCTCTTGGCCTGCCTAATTTACTCCAGAGGAAAGGTACATCAATATATCTGGAACAAGAGAGGCTGCAGAAGCCGCCAGATCAGTAAAGCAATGCTCTGTCCGCCTGTCAGAGTGTTGATCCTAGACCAGTTGCTAACCAAGGCTTAGGGTCTGGTCTGTCCTGTCACAATATTTAGTTTTTAGTTTGCATTTCCTTGCACCAGGATAAGGCTTGTACCCACTCATTTGCACTCTTCTGCCCAAAGCTATTGGCACAATGTGGGTTGTCGGGTTTGATGAGCGCCGCCCAACATTCAGCACTAACAGAAAGCAGGTAGTACCGTCTACTGTCATAGAGTAACTCAGTCATATCTGACTATGACCTGACTCACATGAGATCACCTAGGACAATAGTAAATATTTATCCCGATGTGAAATTGAATCCGTGACTACTGGACTGGCAGACAAACATGCTAGCTACTACACCACTGTGGCTTTCATCATATGAGTTAATCTGGTAATCTGAAGATATACAAGGACTCTGTATTAATGAGATGAAAGTCAGAAGAAGTAAGTAGTACCTTATCTTGGTTGACTTCAAGAGAAATCATCGACTGGACATTGCTAGGCTTCAGTATTGCAACCCATGTTTACAGAGATACTCTTGTATTGTCCAAAGGGCACTTTTATGTCAAGCTCCAGAACGTTCTCCTTCTTCGATGCCCAGCGTGAGGATCCTGAGAAGTATCTGCCATCTACAATCACCTGTGATAAGACACAAAGAGTGTTTAGACACCATTCCAATATAATGGTTACTCATTCAGTGCTGAAGTCCTATTACAAATCAAGAAGATTAGTTCACATTAAATCTAATTTAAAATGCATGAACAACAACAAAAATCTATGAAACAAAAATTAAACGAAAAGTTATGTTGAAATCTTGCTGAGAAATAAACAAACACAAACTCATATTTGAATAAGGAAGATGCAATTAGGTTGCTAAAATGCAGACAGTTCAGCAATAGCATACCATCTGCTGGAACTGGTCACATGATTGATAGAGATAATGCATTTAGTATGTTGATTAACACACAAAATGGATGGATGTTAAGATTTGCTGAAGCAGTTGCAATTCATATGGACATACATTTGCTGTGTAAACAAAATGACACGACAGCCAGTAAAAAATAATTGTGGTAAACAGTTTAAATTATAGTGGGAATATGTGTGCTATACATTTCAGCTTAAAGGATACATTGCTGTGCTTTGTTTTATGTTGAGTGACTACTCAATTAAGTAGCGAAATATGCCAGGCAATCAATTTTGCAACCTATAATATGTGTCTTCATTTTTCAAATTTATTACAGGACAAAGTGTTTTGGACAAAGTCATATCTTGTTGTATATGAATGTGTGTTGTTGGACACAGGATCTCAACATCTTTTATTGTTTCACGTTGTAGTCCACTTTATTCCCACTGGTTTCTCAGCCTAGCGAGGGAAAGAAAAGTTCTGCCCCAACCTGTGGGGATGGTAATTCAATAGCAGGCCAAGAGGACAATGTGTACACCGAACTCACTCCGATAGACGCAAGCCGTTATCAAGGCTCAAACAACCTGAACACCAATGTATCAAACACCAATGTACCAAACACCAATGTACCAAACACCAATGTACCAAACACCAATGTACCAAACACTAATGTACCAGACTTAAGAGTTGTTTGTGTTTGTATTTGCTTGCTTTGACTTCAAGCATAGTCCATACACATGCCATAACTTCTAGTGCACTGGACTGATGTTTGCGTCTGAATGAGCTTTTCATACTACCAGTGTCCCTCGCCATCAGGCAAACCCACTCCGACTCTAAGGTACTTTTAATTTACATCCCCAAGTCAAGGACGAGAAGCCAAAATTTTAGTCCAGCTGACTGGTGTAGGGTTGAACCCGCTACCTTGGCATCAGCACACCGGAAGAATAGTGAGTGCTTTTATCCATTCAGCCTTGCTGACCCCACTTAAGAGTTAAAAACTCAATCTTCTAGAACAGTGGTTCTCAACCTTTTTTGGCCCATGCACCCCTTCACCATATGTTCAGAATGCCATTCCCCCTTTTGTATTTCCTCCCTATAAATCCCCCCCCCCCCCTAGCCCCTACATAGTATACGTAAAAATGGAAGCTAACTTTAATAGCACATACTAGAACAAGTCTAGACATCTACATAAAACGTGATTTGCGGGTCTACTTACGTTATAAAACAAATTTCAAAAGGGAGAGAAGTACAGTACTATAAAGTATGGAGGAAAAAATAATTTCAAATAATCAGTTCTTGTATTAACATGATCTTGAAATAATCTTCCCCCCCCCCCCCCCCCCCGAAACCCTAACACTGTTCTAGAGAACATACCAAACTAATCTATATACCAGTATTGGTTCTATTAGATGTATTATCTAACAAGTAGAACAAACCAACCTGTTGTGTAGGGTCCCAGCTCACCAGCAGATGTGTGGTTTTACCCTTGAGAGCATCATCATCATTCTGAACTTTCATCTGCAGAAGGTTCAAGCCCTCAACATCACTGCTCACTTGTGTTGAGAAACTCAGCTGGTAAGGGCTGGTGTACTGAAGAGCTCCACTCCCCTCAATCTTCTTCTCCAGAGATAGTAAAGTCAGATCAATGCTACCATCCAGTGGCTGTCCCTTGAGGGCCAATGAAAGCTTCTTTAGAACATCCAATGGAGTGCTGATCTGGTACTGTATAAGGTAGGGTGCCATGGTGATGTCATGAACTCCTGTAACTGAAAACTCCTTGCCTTTACCCAGGAATACTCTGGCATTTGCCTTACTGGTGTCAAAATTACCAGACACTATGATCTCTTCATAGTTTTGGAATGGTGTTTTCAGGTTAAATGATATGCTATGTGCTGAAGGAGCACACTGTGTAATCAGTTCAGAGGTGAGCTTCTTGCCATCTCCATACTGGACATTCAAACTACAGCTAAGCCTACCGTCTTCTCCTTCATGCTTATACCCAATGCTGGAGTAACTGTAATCTTGCCAAGGTGTGTTCAATTCAGCTGAAACTTCAATTCGTTTGAGATTTAATTTGTAAAAGTTGACTTTCCCTGAAATAGCCTTAGTTGAGCTGAATGTGACTTTGCCGTTGGTGATGAACCTCTCCATGCCCCCAGAATGATCAAACTCTACACCTAGTTTATCATAAATGCTGGACAAGTTATTAATCTCAATCAGGCCCTTGATCTGGTTCTCGGCTTCAAACTGCACCACTGCAGTTACGTCCTGATCATCTAGTTTATGGGTCACATCTATTTTAAAGTCACTCCACGTCCCTTCCTTCTTAATGGAAATTGAGCCAGTATGGTCTTCCGAAGCATATCTGTAATTTGCATTAGCATCTGCAGTGAGTTCAGAATCCTCACTTTTGAAGACAATCTCGCTGTCCAAAGAATTGTCATTATTATTGAGCTTAACTCTGGTGTTGAAGTTTGAGAAACTGCCTAAGTGATCAACCTCTGCAGTCAGCTGTGGAAGCCACCTTCCTTTGGTAGCAATCTTTCCATGCACATTCTCACCAGGAGAGCTAGTCTCCAAAAGAGTATCGATCAAAGCTTCCTGATTTCTGGTCAAGGCAGCAGTTGCAACCATATTATCATATTGTCCTGTCTTATCAAAGCTGACTTCAATGTTTCCAATAGAGTTGATGTCTGTCTGAACTGAAGCTTTTCCAGCAACGCTGTCAGAGCTGACTGCAGATTCAACACTAAATTTACCAGATCTGACCGGTGTGTTTAAGGCAAAGTCAACTTTAGTTTTCTCTATGCCCGCATAAGCCACGCCCACTTTCCCATCCATACTCTTGTCACCGTACTGTCCGTCAAAGCTGTACTCCAGCTGGGTTTCCTTGGGGCTAGAAGTATCTTTATGCTGAACAGACAGTTGCAGATCCTGGGTGTACGGAGTGTAGAGTGCTACGCTGGATTTAAGAAAACCAATGCTCAGTGTGTTTGTGAATGTTGTGGATAAAGTGCTGGTTCCATAGCCAAGCGATGCATCACCTCTCAGTTTGTTCAATGGGCCTCTTAAACTGAAGTTTCCTGAAAGTGTCTTGTAACCTTCAACAGAGGTGATCAGGACAACACTACCTGATGTAACAGATGGTGATGTTGTGTACACAATATCACCCTGGGTGTTCTTTCCGCCTACACTTGCTTCTCCGTGACAAGTGAAACCTCGGCTACTGCTGTCGTGTCGGGCCAGGATTTTGTTGCTCTCATATCCACCAAATGGGGTGTTTACAAAGAAGCTACCTTCAAAATTATCTTTCCAATCCAATTTAAGATGTGAGTCGACTTCTTTATTTGATTTGTAAGTGACCCGCAATCTTGACTGCAGAGAAGTTTCAGTTGGGTCGTACAAGGTTGACAAGCCAAGTGTCTCATACTCTTGATGAGGTGTCTTCAGACTCATGTCTAGCTGGTAGGGAAGTGAACTGAATCTGTAGGAGTTATCCAAGCTGTACACACCATATGAGGACGGCTGGATATCAATGTGAGATACCCTGAGAGAATCTTGGTTCTTTTTACTCCAGGAATTGACCTGAAAATATGGCAGTTGTTTAAGAGGGGTATTCAATCGTAGCTTGCCATTCCAGTTGTCAATCTCATAATTCCAAGTTGTAAAGCCATCATATTTCATGACGAGTGGCTGAAGCTCAAAGTCTGCACTGCCTTCAAATTTATATGACAGCGTGCTCAGTTTGAGACCAGTGTTGAGAGACTTTAGGTATGGGCAAGGGGAGGTGAGTTTTGTGCGGAACAATTTGACATCATTATCATACTGAAATCTGTTTTCAAAGTCCACCATTTTCCTCACTCCATAGTTAACTGTCGCAGTAGAGACATACTCCGAGCTCTCCAATTTGTGTGAAGCCCTGGCGATAATATTCTCAAAGTTGTTAAATGGAGTTGTAAGTTTGGTATTCAATTCAAGATCATCTATTGATTGAACATTTAGGGAGCCGTCAAAATCTATACGAGCCCTGGGAGCCCATTCAAACCAAGCAGAAGCAGTTACTGGCTGACTGTTCCAGTTCACTTCTGTCTGACCATGAATCTTTTGATCGTAGAGAGGTGTTTTCAGCATAAATTGAGCAATGCCAGTAGAAGGTTTGCTCTCAAGGAGAACATTGTATGCTATCGTCTCAACTCTGTTGCAGAGCACAGAGGCTGAGCTTTCATATCTGTCTGATCCCAATTTGCTGTCAAACTTCGCGAAAACGTTTCGGTGACTTCTCCATGGCGTCTCAGCTGTTACAGTCCCCAGGACATGTCTCACATCATTTTCCATATTATTTGATCCCTCCAAATTGACATGAACATATCTGCTGCCACTCAAAGTAGATTTAAGTGAGCACTTGATTAGGCTGGCTGCTTGAAGACTGTGTTGCCACTCTGCAGTAAACTTATCTCCTGGCCAGTTAAGCAACAGATTTCCTGTATTGACAAGGGTGTTCCCGTTGTTATTGTGGTCTATTTGCAGATCTGCATCAAACTTCTTGCTATTGTATCCCGCAGAGGCCATAGTTTTAAATTCCTGGCCATTATCTTTGTGTTCAAGGGAAATCCCAATATCTCTGACCGCTTCAAAAGAAGTTTTCACCTCCATGAAACCATAGATGTCACGATTGTCTCCACTTCCTCTGTTCTCACCTTTCACCACAAACTGAGCCTCTGTATCATCTACTTTCCCTTTCACAGATGACGCAAAGACTGGTTTCATCTTGTGGTTAACTTCCAATTCAACTTTCCTGAACTGGTTGAAAGGGGAAGCTGCTACAACAGATATCACAGCATTTTCTAGAGAAAGTGGGCGTTTTACAACCACACTTGATGAAAGACTGTTGTCCTTTCTGCCCCAGGACACCTTTCCCTTGGAGATGTATTGAGAAGGATCGCTGTTATAGCTGGCATCAGCACTGAGGTCCTTGAATCCAGCAAATGGTGTTTTCACATTCACCGACCCACTGATGACATTGGTGTCCCAACTTTCTGAGTTCCTGTAAGATCCCTGAACAGAAATCTGGCTTTCGTAATTTTTTCTAGCATCCCAATCAACTGTAACACTGCCTGTCACTTTATCCTTACTATTTTTCAATTCGGCGTCGGCTTTTATTTGGCGGCTGGGATACAGGAGTTCCAAGTTGATTGATTTTGCTGCATCTGTAAATGTTGTCTCGGTTGAAGCATTATAAACATAGTCACCATAAGCAGCACCCCCAGAAACCTGGAAATTCACGAGGTTTAATGTAGTCTTTCCTTGGAGCTGGATTGGCTTGTATCCACTGACCACGATGTCTGCAGTAACCTCATGTCCATTGGAGGTTGGAACTTTGTATACAGTAGTTGCTGAGTGACTCCCTCCATTGAAGTCTTGAATATTAACGGCATGCTGGTAATGCTTTGTAGATACCTGAGTGAGGTCGCTGCTAATAGCAAATTTCTTGCCCATAATTCCCAAGTTAGCCTGGCCAATGTAATTCATCATCTTGTTGCTTTTGTCCTGAAGGCTGACTTTTGCATCAACTGGGTTCGTCAGATAAGGGCTGAATTTCAGGGCGACGTTGGAATTCAGTTTGTTAGGTGTATGCGAATGTCCCATCTTTATGTTCAAGTCAATGTTCTGAAAGTAAATATCATTTGTTTTTGTTAAGTGAAAGATACAACTAAAAACACTAACAGTATAAAAAAAACAATGTGAAAATTAAATAATGTTACGGGTCATTATTAGCATTGCAAATGCACTGTGCAGTCGAACAGCATTTATTGGTAAATAAAGATTGACAAATATAAATATTACAAAATGAAAATGTAGTTTTCATTAACATAGACAAATTGACAAATAGAAACTTTACAAAATGGAAAATGTAGCATTTATAAACAAAGAAAATTGACAAACAGAAACATTACACAATATAAAATGTAGTATTTACCTTCAGAACTGAAGTTTTTACCTTCTCAAGAGCTTAACCCCTCATCTTAACTCCTCTACAAAATGCAATTTTCCTAGAACTTCAAAGACCCATTACAGGCTCCTGCTTTGGGGTTTGATCTTTGTAGTAATTTAAATTTGTGCAGAATATCTTCAGAAATTAGCTATTTACTTTTATGGAAGCTTGGCTCCTCAACTGAAGTTAATGTCTGTATTCTCATACCCCAAGAGCATATTCTACCGTGTGAATTACCTTTTTAGCTTTACAGAATATCTTCAGAAATTAGCTATTTACTTTTATGGAAGCTTGGCTCCTCAACTGAAGTTAATGTCTGTATTCTCATACCCCCAAGAGCATATTCTACCCTATGAATTACCTTTTTAGCTTTACAGAATATCTTCAGCAATTAGCTATTTACCTTCTTGGGAGCTATGTCCTCAACAGGAAATCAATGTCTATTCTCATACCCCTAGAGCATATTCTACCCTGTGAATTACCCTTTACCTTTAGAGAATATCGAGACAACTGAGCTATTTACCTTTTCAGGAGCTTGGGTCCTCAACAGGAAATCAATGTCTGCAGTCTTCCAACTACTGCTAATGTCTGATTTGAAAGAAGACTTCGCAGTGACGACCTTCTTCTTGTCCTTGAAGTTGGCTCCATACTTCAACTGTAGACCAACATCCGTCTCCATGTGCTTCTTCTTGTAACCAATTTCAACTGCCAGAGCGGAGTTGTAGTCTGGGTTCTTCTTCATGTCCAAGTTGCTGCAGGGAAGAAACTCTGTCATGTCATAATTCATGCTAAAGTCTATCATCAAGCCCCTTGCCAGCTGGCATGGGCAATCATGCTTCTCCTCATCACACCATCCGCAAACAGACTAGTATCAATTCACATGATGATATTTTTTCTTACCATAATGTAAGTCTGTGGGGAAAAAAAACTGTTCTGCTGTTTTCATAAACCTCTTTTACCCGGGCAGCGCCATTAGGCTACTCTTTTTGGATTTCCAACTGCCAAGGGATTTTTTACGTGCGCAACAATACACACGGGCGTCCGATCTCACTACCCAGAGACCAGGGGAAATTACTGGAAGTCCAGGTGGATTTTTTAAATAAATCCTGGTCCTCACTGGGGCCTGAACCCGGGACCTCCAGCACTCGAGGCGGACACCACACCTCGAGACCACTCGAGCCTGGGGGATTTATGGCCGTCTGGCTAGTGCAGTCACCACAAACTGTGTAGGTTAGTGTTTTAATTTTTCCCCCGACAGAAAAAAAAATCTGTCACTTTACCAAGGATTTGAGCCTGGGTCCCCTAAATGGGAGCCCAGAATTCTAGTCACATGGCCAGATGCTCCTCTTATTATACAGTAGAAGTGTTTTAAAGTTTTGTTTTCTTCTTCTTCTTTAGCCTTTCAACTCCTGATTGATCACAGGTCCTCAACCAGCCCTTTGTAGACTTGTTTTGATTGTTGCAGCAACAGTTTTCTATGGGATGAGATGTCCAGTCTCATGCCAAGAATCTTTAGTCAAGAGTTAAGACATGCAGGGTCGGTAACAGGCATGCTTCGGGCAGAGTGGCAGGCTTCCATTCTACAATCACGAATAGAGAGCATCTGTTGGATTTTCCCCCCAGGACATGCTGGTGTTGTGGGAAAAGAGCAAGCGGACAGGTTGGCTGGATCTGCACGCCTTGATGTGTATGGACAGATGTGCCTAGACACGTGCCTAGACATATATATGTACCTGGACATATATGCCTAGATTGATGTGACTGGATGGATGGACCTGTATTGATGTGTATGGATTGATGTGTCTGGACAGATGTACCTGGATAGATGTGCTGAATTGATGTATCTGGACAGATGGACCTGCATTGATGTGTCTGGACAGATGTGCCTGAATTGATGTATCTGGACATATGTGCCTGCATTGATGTTTCTGAATTGATGTGTCTGAATTGATGTGTCTGAATTGATGTGTCTGAATTGATGTGTCTGAATTGATGTGTCTGAATTGATGTGTCTGAATTTATGTGTCTGAATTGATGTGTCTGAATTTATGTGTCTGGCCAGATAGACCTGCATTGATGTGTCTGGCCAGATGTGGCTGAACTGATATTTCTGAACAGATGTGCTCAGACAGATATGCCCTAATTTATATGTGTGGATTGATGTCTAGAATAATGTGTCTGGACTGATGTGTCTGGACTGATGTGTCTGGACTGATGTGACCGGACACATGCACTTGAACAGCTGTGTCTAAACAGATATTCCTATAATCCTGTATAACAACCTCTATACTATCAAGCCTAAGTCAAAGTGAAATTAAAACAAGGCTTTTCTAATGAGCATCTACCTACCTGGTCAGGGTATATTTCAAGAAGGTGTTCTTGCTCTTGTTGTTAAATTTGGTATCCAAGGTTACAATGTCAGAGCCAAACTTTGGGACGTTGTAGTCAATCTTCACTTTGGATGAGAAGACATTTGTTTGTTGGGTGAAGTCACTTTCGATAGACGTAATTAGAAGTGGCGACTTCACGTCTAGATCAACATTGTAGATTGACTGTTTGGCTGTTTTGCTCTGGCTAACATTCCCTGTTTATAAAAATAAAAATAAATCAAATGAATATTGTGATTTACTAACTATAAATATTTTTTTTTAAACCACACACGCACGCACACACACACACACACGCACAGAGAGAGAGAGAGAGAGAGAGAGAGAGAGAGAGAGAGAGAGAGAGAGAGAGAGAGAGAGAGAGAGAGAGAGAGAGAGAGAGAGAGAGATGAGACAAATCCTAACATTTAACATACAAAACAAAACAAATGCTGGCATTTCAATATTGATTCACAGATGAGAATATACAGACAAATATGAAATCATGGCAAGGAAATCACTACATATTGATATATAAATTAGAAGATATAGACAAATATGAGCTTGCAGCAAACAATATTAGTAGATATTGATATATAAATGAGAAGATACAGATATCTGAGATACATGTGACAAATATGAAATTGTGGCAAAGAAATTAGTAGATACTGATGTACAGATGAGCAGTTAAAGACAAATATGAAATCACACTTTAAAAGATTGGTAGACATTGATATGTAAATGAGCAGTTATAGACAAATATGAAATCACAGTAAAAGAATTGGTAGACATTGATACATAAATGAGAGGATATAGACAAATATGCAATCATGGCAAAGAAATGAGCAGATATTGATATACAAATGAGCAGATGCTGGGTCAAAATTAGCAGATGACTAAATCCAATTTATACACTCGGAGGTGCTGAGAGATGTTCTGAGAAGACATCAGGAAACATACTGAGTCAGACATATGTTATGTTAATGAGCAGTCAATAATTGGAAAACATGAATAAATATTGGCAGAAGAAATTTGTAATGATAACAGATAAGTTGTCCCTAAAAGGAAAAATGAGCAGAAACTCAGAGATAATAAGTAAAAACAGACAAAAAATGAGCAGAAACTCACATATAAAATCAGTAAAAACAAACAATATGAGCAGAAAGTGATAGATAAAATAAACAGATACTGACAGAAAAATGAGCAGAAACTGAAAGACAAAATGAGCAGAAAACTCACAGATAAAAATCAGCAATAACAGAGACAAAATGAGTACAATGTGACAGATAAAATGAGCAGACACTGACAGACGAAATGAGCAAAAACTAAAAGACAAAATTAGCAGAAACTGAAAGACAAAATTAGCATAAACTGACAGATGAAATGTGCAGAAACTGAAAGACAAAATCAGCTGCAGTTGATAAAAAGAATAAACAGACACTGACAGACAAAATTAGCAGAAACTGAAAGTTAAAATACACAGATACTGACAGAAAAAATGTGTAAAAAGTGATAGATACAATGAATAGATATTGAAAGACAAAATGAGCAGAAACTGACAGACAAAATTAGCAGATGCTGACAAACACAATACAAAGACATGGCAAACAAAGAAGAGGACACTAACATGAGACTGAAGCTGGTTTCATCTTGTATATGTTCACAGTGACACCTCCTACTGCACTCCTGTCTGCCCTGTAGTCATTTGAGCCAGTGATGGACAGCAGGGTCTGACCCTGTGATTTTACTATTAGCTGAGGTTTTACTTTCAGGTGCCTGGGATTGTACAGACAAACAATATGACATCACAATCTTGTAACAAAGTAAAATAATCATGCAATAACACAAGAAATTCATTTGTAAATGCATACAGCAACAGGATAAGAATAAAATGGGGAAAAAATTTGCATTAGCAATAATAATATATTATTATACACATCCAACAATGAGTAACAATATGAACGGGAAAATGCAATCACACAAACCACACTGCAACAATCATACAAGAAAGAGTCACAAGAAGAACATACAAAAGGTTTAATTGGGTACTTGAGGATTGTTTTATTTCTGTGCTTTCTCAGTTGATTGAAGTATATCAGCTAAGTAACTTCATGATATATATATCATCATAAAGTGCCCCGCCGGCTGGCGTAGGCGTTCATGGCTCTCCACAGATCTTGGTCTTTGGTGTTCTGGATCAACTCTGCTGCTGATACTCCTCCATGCCACTGTCTCAGTCCATCCAGCATCATTTCTCTAGGTCTGCCTCTGCCTCTCTTCCCCTCGATCTTTCCAGTTGTCACGATGTTCTTCAATGCCTCTCTTCTCATCACATGACCAAAGAAAGCTGTTTGTCTCTTTCTTATTGTTGTATATAGTGTTCTAGTTTCATTAGCCTCTTTCAAGGCAATCGTTGTTAGTTACTCTGGCAGTCCAAGAAATTCGCAACATTCGTCTTAAAAACCACATCTCTGTTGCTTCAAAGTTCTTCCTAACTTGTTCATTTACATTATGAGATTCGCTGCCATACAGCAAAACTGGTTCTATATAGCATTTTGGCACTCTCTTTCTTACATTCATTGATAGCGACTTATTGCATAAGAGATATATATATATATAAAGCATTTGTATCAATATCTGTTGTCTGTGTGCTGATGATGGAGGCTTTCTTTCCTGTAACTTCCATTCTGTTACTTGTTTATGTTCTTGTAAAACTGACCAATTAAACTTTTTATTTTCGTTTTTATACTCACACCAAAAATGAAAATTTAGAATATTAAATTTTAATGTTCAATCAATACTGCATAGATTAGAATCATAGAGAACAATGAAAACAATTACAAATATACAGAAAACAATTACAAATATACAGCAAACAACCACTAACTGGTGCCTGCACAGAATAGAAGGAATAAAATGGTTTGACAAAATCAACAATGCAGAGCCCGTAGAGAGAACTAGACAAATACAGGGTGTATTTTTAATGACTTGCAGCGTTTGAAAATATTGCCTGTCCAAGTTTTGCCTTTACCTATCATGTTGCATGAACTTTACAGAGGGTGTACACAAAACTTGAACCGGCAATATTTTCAAACACTGCAGTCATTAAAAATACACCCTATACCAGTGAACCAAGAGATGAAGAAATGACGATGGATAGGACACACATTGAGAAAACCTGAGAATAATATAACTAGAAAACTCTATGTTTGGAATCCACTGAGAAAAAAAGAAACAGAGGAAGACCTAAAAAATACATGGAGAAAAGAAGTATAAAGTAGTAACATAGGGAGGAAACAGATTGAGCTGCATGGGAAAAATAAGGATAGGAGGGCATGAAGAGAGCTGGGTGAGGGTCTATGTCTCAATGAGGAATATGGTGAAAGAAGAAAAAACATGGAAAGTTTAAATATCTTATGTTATTTGGTATACTATACAGAGAATAGCTAATCACACACAATGTATTGTTTGGAACACAAGGAGTTCATTAACCCTACCTGTTATCCTTGCCACTTCTGTCTATGGTTGAACCGACATTAAAATCATACAGTTTCTTTCCCTGGTTGCCAAGGCTCAACCATACACGTTTCTCCTTATCTTGGTTAACCAGTTCACCTGAGGAAGAAACACCAGTCACTTCATCTCACATCTAATTCATGAACACATTTTAAAACACTTTCATAACTAATTGTTTTATGACCAGTAATGTCAGAACATACGCAACATTTTGTATGAAGATAATCAATCAATCAATCAGGTGCCATCTCCACAATGAAGGCTGGCTGCAATGGATCTCCAACACTGTCTGTCTCTTGCCTTGACTGTACATTCTGTCAGATTGCTGTTCGTCCATCTCTTGATGTTATCTTCCCACGTGTATCGTTGTCTACCTTGCTTTCTCCTATACCCTCCAGTATGGTTTTTATAAGAGTTTTATATCTTTTAACGTGGCCGAAATATATCACTTGTTTCTTTTATTTCTTTCATCAACTCTCTTTTCATTCCCAGTTTTCCTAGAACCTGTGTATTTTATTGTTTGTTTTCCATGAAATACGACATATTCTTCTGTATATCCACATCTCCAGGGCTTCTATTTGACTTCTAGCTGCTTGTTCAATGTCCAAGGTTCCGCGCCACATAGTAGTGTTGAATATACATAATATTTGACAATCCTCATTTTTAATGCATTGTTAATACTGATTGATATCAATTAGATGTTAATACTGATTTCATGCTGTTGAAAGCCATTGCTGGCCACTCCTATTCTCTTTTTGATTTCTGTTTCACTTCTGCCATCATCTGTTATTACATGTCCAGGATTCTGTTTCACTTCAGCCATCATCCTTTATTATATGTCCAAGATAAGAGAAACTTGATTAAAGTAGTCCCATGGCAGGCACCGCCATTGTGAATATACCCAATCTTTCTGCCTGCACAACAGCGGTTTTATGGAGGTATTCATGGGCAAATAAAGCAATCCTCTACAAACCAAACCAAGAATATTTGAATACCAACCTTCCACGGTGTAGGGTTGCATGCCAAATCCTTTCACCTCCAGGTTAGCATCAAACTTGCTCGGGATGTCCACGTTGACTAATCCAGACAGAAGAGTGTTTGTTTTGCCGCCCTGGGTCAGCTCAATAGATGGAGTGTAAGCTAATAGCATTGCCAGTTTTGCTGATCTTAAGCTCAGGTTGTCAGTCCATACTTGTCGCTATCATCCAGCAAAACACTGCCCACAAAGCTCAGGATGTCTTCATTGGAGACTAGTGCACCTGAAAAATAGATGAATAATGAGGTCAAGCTTTTTGTTCATGTTAACTGACTTCAGTGCCAAACAAACAGTAAGTTTGGTCCGAACATGGTACACAATCAAATGAACAAATATTATAATGTAAATGTCTGTTCACTGAGCATTGAAATTGCAGAAGATGCCAGAAAACAAAACAAATAACACAATCCTTCTGTCCAAATGGGAAGTCAGATTTGGCAATATATTATCCTTTAGCAATAAATCAGTTAAACTTGTTAGTTATTGTTATATGAATAAATAAATGAAGTGTTGCAAAGGTAAAGTTATCACCTTATAAATATTTGTCCTCAAGTTTTAGCATATGCAGCATTATGTTTATCCTCAAGTTTTAGCATATGCACCTTTATATTTGTCCTAAAGTAATTGCATCCACAGCTTTATATTTGTATTCAAGGTTTAGCATAAGCAGCTAGGCAGCTTTATATTTGTTCTCAAGTTATTGCATACAAGCTTTATATTTGTATTCAAGGTTTAGCATAAGCAGCTTTATATTTGTCCTCAAGGTTTAGCATATGCAGCTTTATATTTTTCCTCAAGTTTAGCAACAATAATGACAATAATGATGATTATTATAATGACAGTGGTGATGACAATAATGGTTATGCTAATAGTGAGATGATAATGATTGTGTTGATAATGGTGGTGATTGCACGAGCAGTAATAGTCATGATGATGATGATGATCATGATGATGATGAAGATGATGATTAAAGTGTTAAACAAATGGTGCATGCCCTTTGCAGGACGTTGCGATCAACCCCAACGTCAGGTTGATTTCCTAGGCAAGTTTATGGTCAGTAGTTTGTCAGTGCTTTCTGAATGAGAAGTAAACTTTGATGTCCAACTGACAAGTGTAATGGTTGAAACCTTGATCCCATCATCAGTACATTGGAAGTTTGAGCGCAATCGCATCATTTCCCATGGATGTGTCGACCTCTATTGAAAAATTAACTGATCACAAAACTTAACTGATCACAAAACTTAACTGATCACTAAACTTAACTGATCACAAAACTTAACTGATCACAAAACTTAACTGATCACTAAACTTAACTGATCACAAAACTGATCACAAAACTTAACTGTTTACACTCAGCTTTTTCCATGGAGAGACAATCACTACATCAATCTTCTTGTCTGGTGTGTAGACAAGCGTGACATCTGTTGAAATCAAGCGGTTGACTCTAGAGTTGGGTGTATCCATCATAAACTGGGCTGTGCTGCTTTTCTTGGTCTGTATATAGGTAAAGATGGAGGAACAATCAGAGATATTACAGAATACAAGTGGCAAGAGAAGCTGTATTTGTTAGTGTTATCGTCTCAGCTTAAAACATCATTATCATCATCCAGTGTCTTGCCAGTTGGCATGGGCGATCATGCTTCTCCATAAATTGTGATCTTCGACGGCATGGATCAATTCATGTGTTGATGCCCTTCCATGCCATGACACAAGACTGTTGAAAATTACCCCGCTGTCTTCCTCTATCTCTTTTTCTACAAATCCTTCCAGTTGTCACAACATGTTCCAAACTGCCCCTTTCTGATGTTTGTGATAAGTTTTTTTGTGACTTTAGCTTCCCTCAAAATGTCCAGATTGCTCATGTTGGCTATCCAAGAAATAGTTCAGCATTCAGTCTATGAAACCACATCTTCAAGGCTTCCAGGGTAAAACATCAAGAAAATTAATCTTTGAGCTCTAAATAGATTTTATGGTGTTATTTAAAGTAAATTTTTTGGGTTGTTTTTTTTTTTGCATATCCCTTACAGGACGTTGCATTCAACATCAGCATTTTTCAGCTGCTGTTGATGTACTAGGCAAGATTACGCTCAGTATAGTTTGCCACTGCTTTCTGAGCAACCGGCTCACATACCCCGTAAGTTACCAATACTGCGAGAACCGCTACTGATTCTGCGCAGGTTACGTTACTCACGGAAATATACGGGACTACAGGAGAAAGACATTAACCCCTAACGGCCACGGAGACCGGCTAAAGTAAATTAACGTTACAAATTTGTCTTGTCTTTCAGGTTAGTAGTTTGTCAATATCAATGGAATATAACATATCTACATTTATTCTGTATTATCCAACATACTGTACCACTTAGTGCACCACAGAATATTTTGGGGCTAAGCTGCAGTTATATCAATGCACGCGGTATTCGACCACATACATGTCAGGTCCTCCATCAGGAAACGGATGGGTAACTTTTTATACATAGATGTTCATTTAGAGTTGTATCAGTGTGTATTTGTTGTTTGTGTGCTGATGAAGGCTTTGACTGCAATGTTTATTCTGTTACTTGTGATCATGTTCAAGCAAAGCTTATCGATTCTACGTCTCATTTTTCGGTGATTCATTCATTATCATACCACACACCACCTGAAGTGACTCCAAAATTGCTTTAATTAGACCAAACGCCACACAGAGTGGACCCAGTAGTTCAGACTCTACAATTCAACATTAAGACAAACATATGGCTCGTATGCTATATTTCTACAAGTCACTTCTGGTGGTCTGTGTGTTTATACGTGTGGCATCTTCAGTTATTAGACAATCTGAAGTAATGAGCTTCATAACTACTATTACCAAATCAATAGCTTTCCCAGTCAGTTTTGGTGCAGTGATAACACTGGTAGATGCAAACACCACCACTCCCCCCCCCCCCCTCCTATGAACAAAATAGCAAATAAATTGATACATTCTGTTGGTGATCATGAAATGTGGGAAAGATATACCATGCCAGTTGGCAAAACAAAAAGAACTTCATGATGATGATACTGTATTCTCACCTCCTTCCTGGTTGCTAGCAGTTTGTAAGCTGGTGTGGGTGTCTCTTCTGTAGGTCATTACACTGAAGCTGACAGGTCCAGTTAGGGGAAAGTATGGTGCGTCTGGATACGAAGAAGCATTGGGGTATTTCAGTTCCCCACACAGTTCGACTCCAAAGATTGTGGCCAGCTTGTCACCTGAACATGAAACAGTCACCGGATAATAGTATCTTGCAGTGATCTAACAGAAAGTTGGTCAAAGCTCAACTTTACAGGTCAGTTACAGTCGCAGTTCAAACAATGTCTGAAACCAGATTTAATGTCGCAATTTCTAGGCAGTAACAATTATTGAACAATAACAATGACTAGTGTTTAAAAACAAGTTACTTGCATGTCCTTTGCAGGACATATAAATCAACCTCAGTATTTATTGCTTGTATGTGATTATTTTAGACAATTTACATTCAATAGTGTACCACTGCTTGCAGAACAGTTGATACTTATACCATCACATAAACATCAACATACAGCAATATGCTCCCAAATTTCCTGCAGCTGACACTTACTTGGTATGTCAGGATTGTAAAACTATGTTCACTATCCCTAAGTCATAGACACTGACAACAAGACTATGTACACATGTATGCGTGCAAGCACACATACACATATATATATATATATATTGCAATATATAATACAGTGCAATACAATGAGTGTCAGGTCTTAGTCAGATATGACTGAGCTACGGTATGACAGTAGATGGTACTACCTGCTTTCTGTCAGCATCAAACGTTGGGCGGCGCTTACCAAACCCGACACCCAACATTGTGCCATTGACTTCAGACGGAGGAGTGCAATTGGGAGGGTAAAAGCCTTTTCCTTGTTCGAGGAAATGCAACCTAAAGACTAAATGTCATGACAGGACAGACCGGGCTATAAACAGTTGGCAACTGGTCTAGGATTGAAGCTCCGACAGGCGGACAGTTAGAGCATTGCTTTGCTGATTCAGCAGCTTCTGCAATTTGTCTTGTTCCAGATGTAGGGGTGTTACCTTTCCTCTGGAGTAAACTAGGTAGGCCGAGGGAGGGATCATGCTGCATGGGCAACTCATGGCCCAGGCTTTGTGCTATTTTTGAAGCATAATGTAACAAACTATCGACTGTCAAAACAACAAGTTGCCAGTAGTAATATAATATAGTATTAAATTTTATAATATAATTATAACATAACAGAATAGAATAGAAACGGTTGAGTTGAGTCAAGAACCATTTACTTCAGGCAGAGCTCTCAGGGCATTTCCATACTTGCTCCATCCTCGTTTGCAAAAGGCAGAGAAGAGTCCCAATACTGATGGTTCCAGTAACAGTTTGATTATGTGTCCGTCTGGCCTTTCCTTGGAGTCCTCAATGTTGGCTAGCTCCTCTGGTCACTCCCTGCAACACTATCCTCTCCTAGCACTGATGATCTACCTGTTCTTCTGCACCATTCACACAATCCCAAAGGATCACGGCCACATCTGTTGTATCATGCACCAATACCCCACATATCGTGCGACCCAGCATAGAATAGAAACAATGACCACTTACCAGAACAGAGTTTGTGTTCTTTATAGTTGTCCTTGACCATTTCCTGTTCCTTCTCAACGTCATTGTGAAGGATGAAAAACTGGGACCTGGAAATGCATACAAGACAATAACTCATAATGTTTTTAATTGATCCTAAATTAAATTGTTTCGGGGTAGGTTTCTTTTTCTTTTACAGCTGCTATTCTAAATTTGTCCTGGGAGTATAGGCTGCTGATGCTCTTTTTATGACTGGGCTAAGGCGTGTGTCATGAAGAGCTTTACAGTTGTGTCTGTTGTTCAACGGTCTAACCATTGCTGCCTGCAGTTGTTGAAAACATGCCATTAAAACATGTGCTAATAATATGTGTATTTTAGTTATCATCCAGTTGTTTAACTTTAGCTTTAGTTTTCAGTTATCATTAATAGGTAGTCTCTTATGTGGTGCGAGGAAATGCAATCTAAAGACTATTGTCATGGCCGGGCAGACCAGGCCCTAAGCCGTGGTTGGAACTGGTATAGGATCAAAGCTCAGACAAGTGGAGTTAGAGCATCACTTTGCTGATCTAGTGGCTTCTGCAGCTTGTCTTGTTCCAGGCGTATTGGTGTTACATTTCCTCTGGAATAAACTAGGCGGGCCGAGACAGGGATCATGCTGCGACAACACATGGACTCTACTATTCAGCCCAGGCTTTGTGTTATGGAGATGTTACTAAGCTGCTTATTGAAGCACAATGTAACAAACTATCTTCAGTCAAGTAGTAGTAATATGTTGTCTGATTGCATATTTAAGGCCATTTTTGAGCCACATAAAGTCGTGTATGGTAAACAAAACAATAAAAGTTGTATAACAAAAATTTTTAAAAATGTACCTGGCATTAAAGATCTCCATCTTGTCACCTGGTGGCTCAATCTCAATGTCAAGTACACGACCTCTGCTGATCTCAATGTGTCCCTTCAACCAGGTACTGGAGTGCATGGTGTTACGCATGCGTAGCCCCATCCTTGTTGTCAGTGCGTTGATAGCCATGGTCCCGGAAATTTCCAAGGCAGCGCTGTAAAAGTATTTATTGTCTTTGTAAGAATGAGAATGAGTTTAACCAGAATTAAGAACCTATGGCAAACCACCAGCAAACAAAGTACAGTGTCTGAGATCAGGCATCTTTCCTGTGGTAACAAGAGGATGTCAGTCATGGAACAATTCAGAATCACTACAGGGGAAATCAGGACTTTTGAACTTAAATATACCCAGGAAAGTTATCCCAGTCAACAAATGCCTGCAGAAGTCGGATATGTTGGCTGAAAGGCACAAGTATCGCAGCTCTGCTGTAAACAGACAACGCAATTATGTCCGAGTGAAAGTCGAATGTCCTTCGAAACACCCAGGAAGGTTAACCCAGTCACTAAAAGCGCAAATATCGCAGCTCTGCAAGCACTACGCAATCACGTCTGAAAAAACTCTCCAGATGAATGCAGAAGAAGAACTTAAATGTGACAGAAAAGTTCTTAGAATATCGCAAATCAAGAAGAAGAACTTAAATGTGACACAAAAGTTCTGAGAATATTGCGAATCAAGAAGAAGAACTTAAATGTGACAGAAAAGTTCTGAGAATATTGTGAATCAAGAAGAAGAACTTAAATGTGACAGAAAAGTTCTGAGAATATTGCGAATCAAGAAGAAGAAATATACCAACATTCTACAGGATCTAAACACAGAACAACATTGGCTCATGAACAGAATTGTTTCTGAAACTGACATGCACTGGCCTTATTAAACGTCAGTGTCTTGGAAAGAACAGTGATGGATGCTATGGTTCCTGGGAGAAGAGGCTGGGGTGAAGATGGACACAGGTCAGTGCAGATTCCCTGGGCATGAGGGTGCATGAGGCATGAGAATTGACAAGAGATGGAGAAACCTTTTGGTAGGCAGTGAATGACCTGTAAAAATACCTGCCACATGATGATGAGAAAAGTGCGAATGTCTTCAACAAAGCTATTTTAAATTCATTTTTGCCATAATGTCCTCACCTCTCGGAGGAGCTGGGAGGATGCTGGGACAGCCCCCCACCAGCAGCGACTTAGTAGGACAATAGTATAAGCAGGTCATTTGAGCTGGCTTATAGGATATGGACTGACAACAGAACAAGACATTTGGGAGTCAGGGCCAAAATAGATCTACTACCTAGAGTGTAAAGATGATAAAGAGGCCAAATCCATTGTTTCGCCAAGTCATCCTAACTTTTGCTCTCTCCTGCAACTTGGTTCATGTCCTCCCAATATTATTCATCGCTAACTCTAATGACTTTCTCTGGTCATGTGATGAGAACAGAGGCATTGGAGAACATTGTGACACTGGGAAAGATCGAGGGGAAGAGAGGCAGACCAAGAGAAATTATGTTTGATGGACTGAGACAGTGGCATGGAGGAATATCAACAGTGGAGTGATCCAAAACACTAAAGACTGCAATCTGTGGACAAACACAAATACCTATGCCAGCTGCCAGTGCACTTGATGATGATGATGAAGTCTAATTGCCTTTTTTAATGTATTTTTACATCTCAGTCTAATTCATTTGCCATGTGGATTCCACAGAAAGGACTTTCTGGTAACACTACAACCAGGTTTTTTCAATGTGTGACCCATCCAGCACCAGTGTCTTTTCCTCATCTCCTGGTTCACTGGAACCAGTCTATTTATCTCCCTAAACTCCCTGGAACCAGTCTATTTATCTCCCTAAACTCCCTGGTTTACTGGAACCAGTCTATTTATCTCCCTAAACTCCCTGGTTCACTGGAACCAGTCTATTTATCTCCCTAAACTCCCTGGTTCACTGGAACCAGTCTATTTATCTCCCTAAACTCCCTGGTTCACTGGAACCAGTCTATTTATCTCCCTAAACTCCCTGGTTCACTGGAACCAGTCTATTTATCTCCCTAAACTCCCTGGTTCACTGGAACCAGTCTATTTATCTCCCTAAACTCCCAGGTTCACTGGAACCAGTCTATTTATCTCCCTAAACTCCCTGGTTCACTGGAACCAGTCTATTTATCTCCCTAAACTCCCTGGTTCACTGGAACCAGTCTATTTATCTCCCTAAACTCCCTGGTTCACTGGAACCAGTCTATTTATCTCCCTAAACTCCCTGGTTCACTGGAACCAGTCTATTTATCTCCCTAAACTCCCTGGTTCACTGGAACCAGTCTATTTATCTCCCTAAACTCCCTGGTTCACTGGAACCAGTCTATTTATCTCCCTAAACTCCCTGGTTCACTGGAACCAGTCTATTTATCTCCCTAAACTCCCTGGTTCACTGGAACCAGTCTATCTATCTCCCTAAACTCCCTGGTTCACTGGAACCAGTCTATCTATCTCCCTAAACTCCCTGGTTCACTGGAACCAGTCTATCTATCTCCCTAAACTCCCTGGTTCACTGGAACCAGTCTATTTATCTCCCTAAACTCCCTGGTTCACTGGAACCAGTCTATCTATCTCCCTAAACGCCCTGGTTCACTGGAACCAGTCTATCTATCTCCCTAAACTCCCTGGTTCACTGGAACCAGTCTATCTATCTCCCTAAACTCCCTGGTTCACTGGAACCAGTCTATCTATCTCCCTAAACTCCCAGGTTCACTGGAACCAGACTTTTTATCTCCCTAAACTCCCTGGTTCATTGGAACCAGTCTATTTATCTCCCTAAACTCCCTGGAACCAGTCTATTTATCTCCCTAAACTCCCTGGTTCACTGGAACCAGTCTATTTATCTCCCTAAACTCCCTGGTTCACTGGAACCAGTCTATTTATCTCCCTAAACTCCCTGGTTCACTGGAACCAGTCTATTTATCTCCCTAAACTCCTGGTTCACTGGAACCAGTCTATTTATCTCCCTAAACTCCCAGGTTCACTGGAACCAGTCTATTTATCTCCCTAAACTCCCTGGTTCACTGGAACCAGTCTATTTATCTCCCTAAACTCCCTGGTTCACTGGAACCAGTCTATTTATCTCCCTAAACTCCCTGGTTCACTGGAACCAGTCTATTTATCTCCCTAAACTCCTGGTTCACTGGAACCAGTCTATTTATCTCCCTAAAACTCCCTGGTTCACTGGACCAGGTCTATTTATCTCCCTAAACTCCCTGGTTTACTGGAACCAGTCTATTTATCTCCCTAAACTCCCTGGTTCACTGGAACCAGTCTATTTATCTCCCTAAACTCCCTGGTTCACTGGAACCAGTCTATTTATCTCCTTAAACTCCCTGGTTCACTGGAACCAGTCTATTTATCTCCCTAAACTCCCTGGTTCCTGGAACCAGTCTATTTATCTCCCTAAACTCCCTGGTTCACTGGAACCAGGTCTATTTATCTTCCTAAACTCCCTGGTTCACTGGAACCAGTCTATTTATCTCCACTAACTCCTGGTTTCACTGGAACCATCTATTTATCTCCCTAAACTCCCTGGTTCACTGGAACCAGTCTATTTATCTCCCTAAACTCCCTGGTTCACTGGAACCATCTATTTATCTCCCTAAACTCCCAGGTTCACTGGAACCAGTCTATTTAATCTCCCTAAAACTCCCTGGTTTACTGGAACCAGTCTATTTATCTCCTAAAACTCCCTGGTTCACTGGAACCAGTCTATTTATCTCCCTAAACTCCCTGGTTCACTGAACCATCTATTTATCTCCTTAAACTCCCTGGTTCACTGGAACCAGTCTATTTAGCTCCCTAAACTCCCTGGTTCACCTGGAACCAGTCTATTTATCTCCCTAAACTCCCTGGTTCACTGGAACCAGTCTATTTATCTCCCTAAACTCCCAGGTTCACTGGAACCAGTCTATTTATCTCCCTAAACTCCCTGGTTCACTGAACCAGTCTATTTATCTCCCTAAACTCCCTGGTTCACTGGAACCAGTCTATTTATCTCCCTAAACTCCCATGGTTCACTGAACCAGTCTATTTATCTCCCTAAACTTCCCTGGTTCACTGGAACCAGTCTATTTATCTCCCTAAACTCCCTGGTTCACTGGAACCAGTCCTATTTATCTCCCTAAACTCCCTGGTTCACTGGAACCAGTCTATTTATCTCCCTAAACTCCCTGGTTCACTGGAACCAGTCTATTTATCTCCTAAACTCCCTGGTTCACTGGAACCAGTCTATTTATCTCCCTAAACTCCTGGTTCACTGGAACCAGTCTATTTATCTCCCTAAACTCCCTGGTTCACTGGAACCAGTCTATTTATCTCCCTAAACTCCCTGGTTCACTGGAACCAGTCTATTTATCTCCCTAAACTCCCTGGTTCACTGGAACCAGTCTATTTATCTCCCTAAACTCCCTGGTTCACTGGAACCAGTCTATCTATCTCCCTAAACTCCCTGGTTCACTGGAACCAGTCTATCTATCTCCCTAAACTCCCTGGTTCACTGGAACCAGTCTATCTATCTCCCTAAACTCCCTGGTTCACTGGAACCAGTCCTATTTATCTCCCTAAACTCCCTGGTTCACTGGAACCAGTCATCTATCTATCTCCCTAAACGCCCTGGTTCACTGGAACCAGTCTATCTATCTCCCTAAACTCCCTGGTTCACTGGAACCAGTCTATCTATCTCCCTAAACTCCCTGGTTCACTGGAACCAGTCTATACTAATCTCCCTAAACTCCCAGGGTTCACTGGAACCAGACTTTTATCTCCCTAAACTCCCTGGTTCATTGGAACCAGTCTATTTATCTCCCTAACTCCTGGAACCAGTCTATTTATCTCCCTAAACTCCCAGGTTCACTGGAACCAGTCTATTTATCTCCCTAAACTCCCTGGTTCACTGGAACCAGTCTATTTATCTCCCTAAACTCCCTGGTTCACTGGAACCAGTCTATTTATCTCCCTAAACTCCCTGGTTCACTGGAACCAGTCTATTTATCTCCCTAAACTCCCAGGTTCACTGGAACCAGTCTATTTATCTCCCTAAACTCCCTGGTTCACTGGAACCAGTCTATTTATCTCCCTAAACTCCCTGGTTCACTGGAACCAGTCTATTTATCTCCCTAAACTCCCTGGTTCACTGGAACCAGTCTATTTATCTCCCTAAACTCCTGGTTCACTGGAACCAGTCTATTTATCTCCCTAAACTCCCTGGTTCACTGGAACCAGTCTATTTATCTCCTAAACTCCCTGGTTTACTGGAACCAGTCTATTTATCTCCCTAAACTCCCTGGTTCACTGGAACCATCTATTTATCTCCCTAAACTCCCTGGTTCACTGGAACCAGTCTATTTATCTCCTTAAACTCCCTGGTTCACTGGAACCAGTCTATTTATCTCCCTAAACTCCCTGGTTCACTGGAACCAGTCTATTTATCTCCCTAAACTCCCTGGTTCACTGGAACCAGTCCTATTTATCTCCTTAAACTCCCTGGTTCACTGGAACCAGTCTATTTATCTCCCTAAACTCCCTGGTTCACTGGAACCAGTCTATTTATCTCCCTAAACTCCCTGGTTCACTGGAACCAGTCTATTTATCTCCCTAAACTCCCTGGTTCACTGGAACCAGTCTATTTATCTCCCTAAACTCCCAGGTTCACTGGAACCAGTCTATTTATCTCCCTAAACTCCCTGGTTTACTGGAACCAGTCTATTTATCTCCCTAAACTCCCTGGTTCACTGGAACCAGTCTATTTATCTCCCTAAACTCCCTGGTTCACTGGAACCAGTCTATTTATCTCCTTAAACTCCCTGGTTCACTGGAACCAGTCTATTTATCTCCCTAAACTCCCTGGTTCACTGGAACCAGTCTATTTATCTCCCTAAACCTCCCTGGTTCACTGAACCAGTCTATTTATCTCCCTAAACTCCCAGGTTCACTGGAACCAGTCTATTTATCTCCTAAAACTCCCTGGTTCACTGGAACCAGTCTATTTATCTCCCTAAACTCCCTGGTTCACTGGAACCAGTCTATTTATCTCCCTAAAACTCCCAGGTTCACTGGAACCAGTCTATTTATCTCCCTAAACTCCCTGGTTCACTGAACCAGTCTATTTATCTCCCTAAACTCCCTGGTTCACTGGAACCAGTCTATTTATCTCCCTAAACTCCCTGGTTCACTGGAACCAGTCTATTTATCTCCCTAAACTCCCTGGTTCACTGGAACCAGTCTATTTATCTCCCTAAACTCCCTGGTTCACTGGAACCAGTCTATTTATCTCCCTAAACTCCACATTAATAACAAAAACACAGAGCTATTCCCCAACTCTGGTGATTTGTGTAAGGTGGTGAAGCTTGACCACCCATGCTTATCGGCATGGAACATGATGATGATGATGAAACAATTTTAGCCCTCCAATTCTGGATAAAGGAAAGAACAAATGCATCCATATGACAAGAGTTGAATATTAAAGAAGATTGGCTACTAAAGACGATAAAACAAAGAAAATTGAAATATTTTGGTCACTTGAAACGCCACAAAAGTTTGGAGAGAACAATAATGAGGGGTATATGCCTGGGAAGAGAGGAAGAGGAAGGCCAAAGAGAAGATGGATGCAAGATGTGGCAGATGATCTCCAGATATCAGATGCAGGACATCTTGCTTATGATCGAGAAGTTTTCCAGACGGTTGTTATGAGAGCGAGGTTCTGCAAAGGACATGCTACTGAATGAATGAATGAATGAATGAATTATGCACAGGCATAAGTTAATGAACGTGCGTAGTCTATTATAATTATTTTGGTCATTCTCTATGTTTCTGATCTATCTGTCATGTGTCATGCACATTATTTATCCTTTGTTCACTTTTAGTGGTCCCAGTTTGTTTGTGCCTTTAAGACCAGCTTAGTATCATCCCCCCCCCCCCCCCCCCAAATTACCTTAGCACCCTAGAAAACATCACCCCCAAATACTGGTCTTCCATTCTTAAGAGTTAAATAAGTCACATGAGATTGAGTTCAGGTTTTAGGAAAAACAGACATTTTGTTTCTAACCTTGGTCTGAATTCACCACTAATCTCCATAGACCGGGGAGAAGTTGCGACACTGCGAAGGTCAGCCTTGCCCTCTGCTTTAAGGTCAAGGTTCATGGAGCCATTGACTGTGATCTCCAGTGGCAGACCTGAAATAGTGGGAGTGTTTATTATAAATTACTAACTTATGATCAGGTACATTGTCGAAAACTATTATTCAGAGTATAGTTGAAGGTAACACACACAGACATCAGGGAGGATCTCCATGGCAAAGTGGAGCATCACATTCTGAAGGTCGCGGCTATATTTTCAGACAGCATCATTCAGACTACAAGTGCAATTTTTCAGATCACCCCTGGAGGTCCTTGCTAGGACTATGCACTTTGTGCATTGTGCGAGACTTTCAGCAGGCAGCTGGCCATTCTGCAGAGACCATGCTAGATGAAGTAAAACCTGGTGCAATGAAGTTGATCCTATCCCCTCGACCCTTTTAACAGACAGAAATCAATTGATTGGGAATCAATGAACTAGCATGAGACAAACTGATCGGTTCTCACAGTGAGGGAAAGAAAAAAGTAGAGACCATAGGATATGCTAAAGCCACTAGGGGTTTGAACCTGTCGCCTCTACATGACCTCACTGAAGTAACATGTGTATTTTAAGACAAGGGTAAGTAGACTAGACACCCTAAAGAAACTAAAAGGGTAGAAGAGTAGTGACTAAGTCAGTCAATCAATGAATAAGAAAGTAACAGGATTTGATTTTATGATCTACAAACTCCAGCGTAAAAGAGTAGTTTCTAGTCAGTCAATCCATGAATAAGAAAGTAACAGGACTTGACTGTATGATCTATAAACTCCAGTGTAAAAGAGTAGTTTCTAAGTCAGTCAATTGATGAATAAGAAAGTAACAGGACTTGACTGTATGATCTATAAACTCCGGAGTAGAAGAGTAGTGACCAAGTCAGTCAATCAATGAATAAGAAAGTAACAGGACTTGACTGTATGATATATAAACTCCAGCGTAAAAGAGTAGTGATCAAGTCAGTCGATCAATAAATGTGAAAGTAACACGATTTGACTTCATTATCCTTAAACTCCAGAGTAAAAGAGCAATGAATGAGTAACAAATTTTTCTTAATTTTGAAAAACAGCATGTCCTGAAGCAAGAAGCTGGCAGGGGTCAGAAATAGGATAGAGCCGTCACATTTTGTAGGCTTGAATGCATGGAGAAATAGGTGGCCAGTTTTTTCTTCACTTGGTGAGACAACAAACATAGGTGTTGAATCCTCCTGCGACCGAGCTCATTACCTTGACAATGTTGCACCCTATCAACTATGATAACACACCCACTGTGATAAATTAAGTCTGACAATAAGTCAGTAAGAGACCCGCTATGTGAACTCCTGAACTCCAGAGCATAAGGGTAGTGACTAAGTAAATCTGCCAATATATTAGCAAATAAATGAGGGTTAGAATTAAACTGTAAGTAAAATACAGATTATGGTTGTCTCCAAGAAGAAAGAAATACCACAAGGTAACATCCAAGTAAATGGGAAAATTCTTAAACAGGTGAACTGTATAACTATCTCAGAAAAGTCCTAACATCTGATGGTAGGTGCCTTATATAGATCAAAACAAGAATCACTATGCCAAAGGTGGCCTTCCGCAAGTTGGAAAACATAATCACTAATAAGATGTTGTCAACTGTAGTGACAAAAAGAGTGTTCAGTGCTATATAGAACTTATAATGTTATATGCATGTAAAAGCATGTAAAACACAGACAATAGAAAGATGAGAAACCTCTAATAGTAGTGGAAATTTGATTTCTGAGGAAAATACAAAGAATACCATGGAGGGACAGAAAGACAAATAAAAAAGTTTACAAGAAACAAATTAAAGCCATAAATTCATTTCTGAAATTAGACGTGGACAGTCAAGATTATTTTGAACACGTCATGAAAAGACATAAATTTGAGAACTATAAAAATTTTACAATATACAAAACATTAGTGATTGTATGAAGTGGCGAACAGTGACTATCCGTGCTAATAGGCATGGCATGTGATAATGTTGAAGAGAGACTGACCTGCCAGTGTTGGAACAATCAGGGACACGTCCATGAGTTGCTCGCTGTATGTGTATGCTACCGCTTGCTTGTTGGCCAGGGACACCAAAATATCCAACAGATTTGGTATCTTGCTAGGTCCTGGCAAATCTCGAGTTCCTTTCATGTGCCCATAGAAGACTTCGTTGCCAAACACACGAGCGTAGATGGATCCTTTAACATCTTTCAACTTTTCATCATCCTGTTGAAGATTTAGGAAAACAAGAATAGTATTATAACCAAAACAAACATCATCATCATCAAGTGACCTTCCAGCTGGCGACACCATCTTAGGGCATCCAGCATCACTTCTTTTTGTCGATCTCTGCTTTTTCTACCATAGATCTTACCAGTCATCATGATATTTTCCAATGCTTCTCTTCTTTTTTTTTTGACAAAAGGACATTGTCTCTTTCTTACAGGGGTGTATACTGTTATACTTTCATAGCCTTTTTCGTGCAGTCATTATTTGTTACTCCGGCATTCCTAGGTATTCGCAACATTCATCTCAGAAACCATGTTTTAATTACATCCAAGCCCTTCCTAAACTGCCATTTAAGACAAGACTGTCAAGAATATTCTCACAGTATCTTCCTCTATCTTTCTTTCCACAAATCTTTCCGGCTGTCACATTTTCCAGTTTTTGTCTTCTCATAACGTGGCCAAAAAATGATGACTCCCTCTTTCTGATGTTTCTGATAAGTTGGTTTTATGACCCAACTTCTCTTAAAACTCATTTTGGCTATCCAATTAATTTTCAGAATTCTTCTATTCAACCACATCTCCAAGGCTTCCAGGTATTTTTTCGCCTGTTTACTAATTGTCCAGGATTCACAGCCATTTGTTAAAACTGGTTCTATGTAACATGGAAGAACTCTTTGTCTAACTTTCAAGAACAGTGATTTATTGCACAAAACACATGCCATAGTTGATTAAAAGGCCTCAAAAATTAAAATAACTACAGTATCATACCCATTTGGCAGATTTGACGGAGAAGTATCCATTAGGTCCCAGCAGTCGTTCAATCAGGACCTCCAGACCTTCAACACGAGCGCCGATCTCCAGGAGGTTGACAGAGTTGCCGAACAAATCCACTGTTAAGTTCAACATGGCAGATCGTGGCAGCGGGGAGTTAGGGCAGATGATGATGTTGCTGTCTGCGGTGAAACCAAGGTTTAGTTTGTTGATGAGCAATGAAGCCTCATGGTTGCTGGAGTATTTGAGCACATTCTGATCAAACTCTTTGAAGTGGTGTCTACGATAAAGAAAAACAGAAGTTTAGTGTTGAATAACATGTTGTCTATAAGTGTGCCACAAGAAAAGCTATGGCAAAGGTACCCTTCTGCATAATGGAAAACATACTGACTAATAAACAAGATGTCAAACGCAACAAGAAAAAGAGTGTTGAAGTGTTACATAGAACTTTTAATTTTGTATAGGTGTGAAACGTGGACGATGGACAGAAAAGTGACAAATATCTAATCACAGTGGAAATGTGGTTTTGAAGAAAATGCAAAGAGCACCATGGACAGACAGAAAAACCAATGAGCAAGTCCTACAAGAGGCAAATGAAAACCATAAACTGATTAGAGAAATTAGATGTAGGACAGTCAATTTTGGGGGGGCACGTTATGAGAAAAAATAAACTGGAGAACTTGATGACAACTGGCAAGATTGAAGGGAAAAGAACAAGGGGAGGACAGAGAAGTAAATATCTGGATGGCTTGACCACATGGCATGTTCGAGACAAAAACACAGAGCTTATCCACAACTCTGGTGATCATGTAAGATGGTGAAAATGTATGCCCACGCTTATCGGCATGGCACGTGATGGTGATAAGTGTGCCGGCTCTGTGGCGATGGGGTTACGAGCGCAATTCATAATTCTGCATACCATGATTGGCAGCAACTGCTGGCGATTTGGCAGCAGATCATCTTGTGTTAATTTTCATACAGTGGTGTGAGTGCTGGTATTAGATATAGTCTTCTGGATTCACTGTAAATAAGTAACTATTCATTAGATACAGGTGTCTTCTAAATTCACTTTAAATAAATTATTATATTATATATAATTTTCTGAATTAACTGAAATAAATACTAATTTTATTAGATACAGGATACTTCTGAATTCATTGTAAATAAATAACTATTATATTAGATATAAGTATCTTCTGAACTCACTTTAAATAAATAACTATTATATTATATACAATTGTCTTCTGAATTCATTGTAAATATATACTAATTATATTAGATATTGTTGCCTCCTGAATTCACTGTAAATAAATTATTATATTAGATATAGTTGTCTTGAGAACTCACAAACTTATGGCCTTGGCAACATCTTGTTTGAGAGGGTCTGAAGTTTCCTTCAGGTTGTTAAGATGAGAATAGATGAAACCTCCAACATGATCATCCGTTTCCTTGTCTAGCAACTGGGATATCTGACTCAGAGTATCGTCATTTGGGCATCGCATCACAGACAAGTAGGATGTGATTCTCAGCTCTGCATCCTGGCTGGGATCTTGAAGTACAGTCCATAGAGTACTTTCTCCCTACATTGGAAAATAAATTGTTCTCTTTAATAAAGACTCTAAGACCTCTAAATTGTCAAATGATAAAGGTAGTCCCCTTATAAAAACAACACTAGAGGGTAAGGTTGAAAGCAAGCGAGCAAGAGGTGAGAAGATAACATCAAGAGGTGAAGAAACAGCAGTCTGACAAAATGTACAATCAAGGCAAGAGATAGTGGTGAAGATCCATTGCAGTCAACCTTCATTGTGGAGATGGCACCTGATTGATTGATTGAAAAGTAGTCCCACAGCAAATACTGTAGCTTGAGATGAAGTGCTAGGTCTTTACATATTCTAGGCCATTATATATGAAGTGGGGTAGACATCTCCCTTCCTATTCGCCTATCCTTCCCCAACAATCCCAGAAACTTCTTAAAATTTATCAGGTACCCATTTTTGTGAGGCTAGGAGGACATCAGAGCTAAACTGGTCAGAAAATATAATCCTGCCTCAGCTGGGGTTTGAACCCTAACCTCTGCCTTGATAGACAAGTGCACTAGCCGCTGTCACCTTGGCTCCAATAAAATTGTAGGAAGATTAGTAGTAGGCTTCTTTCTGCCCTTAGAACTATAGAGTTGTGCCATTGACAGCACCGCTGGTGACTGTATAGTCCAATGCGAGAGTGACAATCTGTCACAGTTTCCGCATCTGTAAGACGAGGCTGGTCCTGCAGTAAGTTTTTGCATTTTATGCCTGTGCCTCCTGTCCTCAGTTTCTTGGATCAGATTGTGCTCAAAGAGCACCAGTCCATTTCGTGCATCTCTTCTCCAGGAACATCTGTCTACTGCAACTCTTTCCCACATCTTTTCTAAATTGTATATAACATTTACACATATTTTTTCCTTATCTGCAATTAACAAACCCTAAAAAGTATTGGTATATACATGTTTAACAAACTTACCATGGGTGATACTGATCAATGGAAGTATATAGATGGTGACATGATAGCTAATCATTTGCTACAAACGTGTCCAACATAAGCAGAACAGAGGAAATTATTTTGGCACATGCACACTTCTTTTGATGACAAACTCTAAGGAGGTGTCACAAAGTGTATGAAATAGAAACTCAGTGACAGGAAAGCATTGTGCACTAAACATGGGGAAAAATTCCAGACAACTCATAAAGAGGAAAGCATTGTGCACTAAACATGGGGAAAAATTCCAGACAACTCATAAAGAGGAAAGCATTGTGCACTAAACATGGGGAAAAATTCCAGACAACTCATAAAGAGGAAAGCATTGTGCACTAAATATGGGGAAAAATTCCAGACAACTCATAAAGAGGAAAGCATTGTGCACTAAACATGGGGAAAAATTCCAGACAACTCATAAAGAGGAAAGCATTGTGCACTAAACATGGGGAAAAATTCCAGACAACTCATAAAGAGGAAAGCATCGTGCACTAAACATGGGGAAAAATTCCAGACAACTCATAAAGAGAAAGCATTGTGCACTAAACATGGGGAAAAATTCCAGACAACTCATAAAGAGGAAAGCATTGTGCACTAAACATGGGGAAAAATTCCAGACAACTCATAAAGAGGAAAGCATTGTGCACTAAACATGGGGAAAAATTCCAGACAACTCATAAAGAGGAAAGCATTGTGCACTAAACATGGGGAAAACTCTGGAAAACTCACACACAGAGGAAAACATGAAACACTAAACATGGGAAAAACATCTGGGAAACTCAGTGAGAGGAAAGCATCTTGCACTAAACATGGGGAAAATTCTGGGGAAACTCAGACAGAGGAAAACATGGAACACTAATCATGGGGGAAACATCAGGAAACTCAGTGCGAGGAAAACATGAAGCAATAAACATGGAAAAAAACCTGGGAAACTCAGAGAGGAAAACATGGAGAAAACATTGAGAAACTCTGTGAGAGGTAAACATGGTGCACTAAACATCAGGCAAAGTCACTGAGAGGAAAGCAGCGTGTACTAAACATGGGACAAAAATACATGTCCCATAAAAGTTAAAAACCACAAACGTCTAAATGCACAACAAGGCACACATTTACAGTAAATAACTAGAGCAAAATATTATAAATAATGAAAATGAAAAATGAGAAATGCAACCAAACCTGGCTAAATGAAGTGTCACAAGGCACACGCCTGTAGGCATCAGCTGCGGCAACCTTGACATCTAGTGGAGCAGACGTGGAGACTAAGCATTTATCAATGGAAGTGGTCAGTGTGCTGTGCCCAAGATTGCCCATTGCCCTCAATGTTACCAGGACCTGTACCGAATAATGCATGGATTGGTTAGATAAATACATTTTATGTTTTGACACTTGCTCGCTTTGAACACAAGCATAGTCCATACACGCTACTTCTAGTAGCACTGGACTGAATTTTGCGTGTGGATTAGCTTTCTCTGTTATCAGTATCCCTCGCCATCTGGCGAACCCCCTCTGACTTCAGAGGTACTTGTAAGTTACATCCCAATTCAAGGATGAGAAGTCAACATTTTAGTCTAATTGACCGATGTAGGGGTTGAAACCCCTACCTCAGCATCAACAGACCGGATGTTTAAGAACAAGCGCTCTCAATGGTTTGGTCATGCTAATCTCCAGATAAATACATTTACTGCTGAATGACAAAGTAGACAATATAAATATTTGTTGTGTATGATTTGTGCGGAATAATCTACAGATAAGGAGCGCCTGGTTGAGTGGCTAGAATGTCGGCCTCCAATTTGGGAGACTCAGGTTTGAATCCTTGGTAAGGTGAAGGATTTTTTCCTGCTGGGGGGAAAACGAATACTATAATAGCTCGTGGCTATTGCCCTAGCCTGGTGGCATAAATTCCTCAAGCTCATGACCTAACCCCAACTTTATATGGGGCCATGTAACCAATGATGAACGCTTGCAAGTATCACTGTATGGCCCTAGGTCAAAGGTTGGAAGCCCAGGTACCACCGAATCAATAGCAACATCATCAAGTGGATAGATCAGCTGAACACTTTCATTGTTGTAACAATGAAGGTAATATTTTTTTTTTTTTTAATTCGCATATCCTTTACAGGACTTCAACATCAGCATCTTTCAGCTGTCTGTTGATTTCCTGGCAAGATTACGCTCAGTAGTTTGCCATTGCTTTCTGACTGGCCGGTTCAGTTATCCCGCAAGTCACCAGCGGGGGTAGAACCGCTTCCAGTTCTCGCCCGCTACGAGACTTTGCGTGATAAACGGGATTACGGAGAAAGTGGTGTAACCCCTCAGTCAGAGAGACCGGTGAAGGTAATATTAAATGGCTTAATTTAAGATATTTTACTCTGTTAATTTACTACTGCTGTATGCAAATGCATGAAGAACAAACACCACAATGACTAAAAACTACAAATATTCATTAACTTATGCCTGCACAGAACAGAAGGAATAAAATGGTATGAAGGAATCACTTAATAGAGAACCAGGCAGATTCTGATGAATCAAGCGGTGAGGACAAGGCTGGATAGAACACACACTGAAAACACCTGATGATAGTTTAACTAGAAAGTCCTTTTAATGAAACCCATAAAGCACATGAAATAGTAACAGATCTACAGACATATGGAGAACATAATTAGAGACAGATAATTTATATGGTGAGGGCATGGAGCAAGCTGATTTAATCAGAAAACAGCAATTTAAATGGTTTGGCCATATAACTAGATTACCAGCTAACAGTATACCACAACAAGCAATGATGTACAGACCAAATGGAAGCAGAAGAAGAGGATGATGTAAACGATGGACAGAGGGAATAGCAGTCCATGGAAATCTCGATACATGAAGCTGATCAAAGGGCACTCTCTCGCTGTTTATCTTCACGTCGACACCACAAGGTACAGGAGGATCAAGATGAGATGCGATGAGATGAGATGATGGAGCAAGCTGCAGGAAAAGCCGAAGATAGGACAGATTGGTTGAGTTACTAAAGGCTCTGGATGAACAGAGCGGAACCAAGATAACTAGTAGGAATTAGGACTAACAGTCCACACAACCACGGCTCTCAACAATAACCACCGCTGAGGAAGCAGGTTAGACGAGACCGAATTTGGAATTTTTTGTGAGGATATTTGGAATTGGGGGACAAAGAGCAGAAGATGAACAAGATAACTTAGGACTTAGGCATATACAAGAGCTTGCTGTAAATTCTCTTTTACAGTGATGTTCAGTGATGACAAGAAAGGAATCATAAGAATAAATATCAACAAACATGTCAACAATACACAATTAGCACAAGATACCTACATCTTTCAGGTTTTTGTCATCAACACTGCAATAGTTGGGAATTCTGTTTCCCAGCAAAGTCAGGATCTGACTGACATAGTAGTTACTGTCACAGCTGCTGAATTGTTGGCAGTATTTGTTGACTAGAGCAGTGACAGGCAGAAGTGCATCGCTGGATGCTGGGCCTTGCAACAGTTTCTGTAAATACAACATTGTATTAATATGATAAAATGACAATAAAATAAATAAAATTGAAATATTTTGGTCACTTGAAACGTCATGAAAGTTTGGAAAGAACAATAATGGAGGGGTATATGCCTGGGAAGAGAGGATGAGAAAAGCCACAGTGAAGATGGGTGCAGGATGTGGCAGATGATCTCCAGATGAGTGTATTGGACGCGGGACATCTTGCTTATGGCAGAGTTTTCCGGAAAGTTGTTATGGTTCTGCAAAGGGCATGCTACTGAATGAATTAATTAATTAACATGTTATTGTATGGTCTATGTTAACTGATCTCTACAATCAAAGACTATGTCAAATGGTTCTGAGCAAAGCTCAGTGCAATTAACATAGTTCAAGTTCATAGCGGAAACTGCAGTAGTGTAGTGGCTAGATACTCGCACGCCAGGCTTATGGTTGTGCGTTCAAATCCTCATTTGGTGGATGTTTAAATAAAACTGGCCTGGATTCTCAAGTTGACCCAGCCCAACCTGTGTACCAGGAAATGCCTTGGGAAGTAAATGCTGCCCATGTGATACTGACCACACTAGCCACTGAGTGCAGATTGGACTTAGCCCCTAGCGATTTCCACCTTTTTGGTCCACTGAAAACCCACCTTGGCGGAAGACATTTCGCGAATGACGCCGAAATTGAATGTGAATGAAAACGTAGTTTAGAAAACAGAGCACGCAGTTCTATGCAGCCGGTTTGGGAGGAGTGATAAAACGATGGGATAAGTGCATCAATGTTGGTGGAAATTATGTTGAGAAATAAAGGGACAATGTATGTATAAAAATAAACTGCTTTCAAGTTGTTATCATATTTAGTTATTTTTCGTCATTTGTGACTTACTTATTGACTTCCCCTCGTACCCGTGTATCTTGGCATCAGGGGAACCTACTCCGACTTCTGAGGTACTTGTAATTTATGTCCACAAGTCTAGGACAAGAAGTAACATTTTAGTCCAACTGACCGGTGTAGGAGTTGAACCCGCTACCTTGGCATCAGTACAAGATATATTTATTCATTGCAGCCGACCTTCACTGTGAAGCTGACACATAATCTAATGTGAATAATGTGTGAAGTGTGTAAATAACCTACCAAGCCTTCTTCAATCATGCTGTTGGTTGGCTCTTGAATCAAAGCAATGGAAGCCAGCCAAGCTTTAGCTAGAGCCCCTTCAACTTGTTGACTATTGAGCAGTGTTGTCATGAGGGAGACAGCTCCTTCTGATTCAGCTGCTGGTAAAGCATCCATTAAGAATTTGCTGTAGAAATAAATGTGAGAAACACATTACACACTGCATGCAAACAACATCTTTTACAAGGTTGTCAGAGGGTGCTGTCTTTATTCTTCTTATAGTCAAAGTCATGTGGCATTAGTGATCATGTCTGTCCACACCTCTCAGTCTTGTGTGCTGCCAATCTTCTTATAGTCCATGTTGTGTGGCATTAGTGATCATGTCTGTCCACATCCTTATGTCTCGTGTGCTGCCAGTCTTCTTATAGTCGGTGATCATGTCATTGGAGATGGTCTTGTGTGCTGCCAATCATTTCTGGTACTGATGTTCCTCCATGCCATGATATCAAACTGTCCAGCATTTTCCCAATTGGACTACCCCCCAAACACACACTTCACTTCCCCTCTAACTTTCCCATTGTGACGATATACTGCAGCTCTTTCCTTCTCATGACATGCCCAAAGAAATTGGACTCTTATTATGATGCAAGTAACTAGTACTCTTTGTGAGTTAGCTGCTTTTAAGACATCTTCATTGCTCTTTTTATCCATCCAGTGTTCTCATCATTCTTCTATAAAAACCACATCTCCACAGACTCCACATAATTTCTCTGCTAATTGTCCATGACTCACTTCCATATATCATATTACAAAAATATTAAAACCAATCATTTCCTTTTTCAAATCTCTCCTGATGATTCACAACCAAACAACGATCCCAAGTCAAGGACAAGAAGTCAACATTTCAGTCCAAACGACTGGTGTAGGGGTTTAACCCGCTACCTCAGAATCAGCACACCGGAGGTAAGCACGCTTATCTAATTGGCCATGCAGGGTATATGATGATGATGATGATGATGATTTTGTAATAGTAGAAAGAGGCTGAAGACAAAGAGAAGAAAACCTCTAGAAAAAATTCTACATTCACTTATTTCAGCCAGCACTGTGGTTAACAGCCAGTGGTTAATAATGAAGAGAGATAACAAAACTGTGTTTCACAATAACCACAACAGCCGTCTCAGTTGCTTTAACTGAATATTGAAAAATGAATTTATGAATCAACATCACTGAACAGAGGACACTCTCGTCCATGCTCTGTCCTCTTCACAAGTCACCCAAGACTTCCCATGCTGCTTATTCCTGAAGTAATTTGATTAAAAGTCTGTTTTGGCTTTTTCTCTAAGCTTTGACTATCGTGCGGATCCTCTAATTATTCCCGTATAGAGCCAGTCTTTCCAGATATGGATAATTCCTTCCGTTCAGCTGCACTCTCCGCCAAATTCGGGAAAGTGTTCACCACATCAACTTTATCATAAAGTAGCTCTACATCCAGAGAGGCAGCAGCTCATCTATCAGCCTGTTCATTGCCCAGCACACCTGCTGGCTCTGGACAGAAACTCCATGATGTGCTCGTAAACTCCGCCCTACCCTGCTACACCAGCCACACTGACTTTAACTACTATACAACTATACGTAAACTATACTACTATATGTTTTGACCACAAATTTAATGTAGAGGTAATATAGATTTCCATAGAAGCAAACACAAACTTAGTTTAATAATAAACAAGATGCAAAATCTACAAAGAAAGAATATAGTTAATGACTACAAAATATCTTAGCTTCTGTACATTTAATAGGATTGTCCAGGGAATGCTATAAACATTAACTAACACAGCATAATAAACGGCAACAAATATATACAATTATCTATTAAATAAATGAAATATAACGACTTACAGAGTTCTGCCATTCATTGGACAAATCACTTTGCCTTTCACCAACTTGTATGCTCGTTCCACTTCTGGTTTGTTCAGGATTTTGATTATCTGCACCAGCTCAGAGAACAGTCGTGGTGTCTCAGGTCTAGTTTAAATACAGAAACGCATCATATACCTTTGAGGGTTTGTGTTACTACACATCAGACAGGATATACTGTACTGGTACCTTGTCTTCTTGACAGACAATAGTTTGCTACATCGTGCTTCAAACAAGGCATAATAACTACAACCCATAGTGTTAGCGAATGTGACTACTCAGACCAATTCTCATGGTAAATGTTTGTCCACAACTGTTGTATGTGAACACATGGTAATTTCCACCATCACGCACCAGAGTCTGACCTATCTGTAATTATTTTTCTCCGTTGTTTTCTCCATCTCCTAATTCCATTCCTGATCTTTTCTTTCCATGCAACACAATAAGCGGCGACTTGCTCCAAAGGTGCAAAATCAATGCCTGTATCACTGCCGAAGTGGTCAAGCCGTTTGCCTCATGCTCTGAAGGTTGTGGGTTCAATTCCGGGCTACGTCTTCTGGTTCACGCGTGCATGTTTCTCAGAGACCACTGGGCAGTTGTCGCTGGAGCTACGAAGTTCGTGCTTTGTATGACACTTTTGGCAGGCTGCGTGCGGAAAGATACAGAGCTGTATGGGATAAAACTCAGTGCAATGATGTCAATCCTCTTGACTTTTAAGACTACTGTTAGTATAAAATGACAGTCTATTTGCTGCTATGATTACACAAGCACACACAACACTGCTGGTCACAACCAGCGAGTCACAGAAATAACCACTAAGCAAGTAAATTACCTTTTTTTTAAACACCTCGATATGCACTGACTGAGCATAAGGTGCTAGGCTCATATTTGTATAGATCAATTGGCACTCAAGGAATAAAACTGTTAATATCATGTTGGTCACTTTCACAGAAACTAAGTAAAGTAAAAGGTCCTTTTAGTACACCTTTGAGATATGGTGCTGTGTTAATATTTGTATAGATCAATCAGCCCTTGAAGGGTGATGTGATAGCCCTTGAAGGATGATGTGATCAATATTTGCATAGATCAATCAGCCCTTGAAGGGTGATGTGATAGCCCTTGAAGGGTGATGTGATCAATATTTGTATAGATCAATCAGCCCTTGAAGGGTGATGTGATAGCCCTTGAAGGGTGATGTGATAGCCCTTGAAGGGTGATGTGATAGCCCTTGAAGGGTGATGTGATCAATATTTGTATAGATCAGTCAGCCCTTGAAGGGTGATGTGATCAATATTTGTTTAGATCAGTCAGCCCTTGAAGGGTGATGTGATCAATATTTGTATAGATCAATCAGCCCTTGAAGAGTGATGTGATCAATATTTGTATAGATCAATCAGCCCTTGAAGGGTGATGTGATCAATATTTGTATAGATCAATCAGCCCTTGAAGGGTGATGTGATCAATATTTGTATAGATCAATCAGCCCTTAAAGGGTGATGTGATCAATATTTGTATAGATCAATCAGCCCTTAAAGGGTGATGTGATCAATATTTGTATAGATCAATCAGCCCTTGAAGGGTCATGTGATCAATATTTGTATAGATCAATCAGCCCTTGAAGGGTGATGTGATAGCCCTTGAAGGGTGATGTGATAGCCCTTGAAGGGTGATGTGATCAATATTTGTATAGATCAATCAGCCCTTGAAGGGTCATGTGATCAATATTTGTATAGATCAATCAGCCCTTGAAGGGTGATGTGATAGCCCTTGAAGGGTGATGTGATAGCCCTTGAAGGGTGATGTGATAGCCCTTGAAGGGTGATGTGATAGCCCTTGAAGGGTGATGTGATCAATATTTGTATAGATCAATCAGCCCTTGAAGGGTGATGTGATCAATATTTGTATAGATCAATCAGCCCTTGAAGGGTGATGTGATCAATATCTGTATAGATCAATCAGCCCTTGAAGAGTGATGTGATCAATATTTGTATAGATCAATCAGCCCTTGAAGGGTGATGTGATCAATATTTGTATAGATCAATCAGCCCTTGAAGGGTGATGTGATCAATATTTGTATAGATCAATCAGCCCTTAAAGGGTGATGTGATCAATATTTGTATAGATCAATCAGCCCTTGAAGGGTCATGTGATCAATATTTGTATAGATCAATCAGCCCTTGAAGGGTGATGTGATAGCCCTTGAAGGGTGATGTGATAGCCCTTGAAGGGTGATGTGATCAATATTTGTATAGATCAATCAGCCCTTGAAGGGTCATGTGATCAATATTTGTATAGATCAATCAGCCCTTGAAGGGTGATGTGATAGCCCTTGAAGGGTGATGTGATAGCCCTTGAAGGGTGATGTGATCAATATTTGTATAGATCAATCAGCCCTTGAAGAGTGATGTGATCAATATTTGTATAGATCAATCAGCCCTTAAAGGGTGATGTGATCAATATTTGTATAGATCAATCAGCCCTTGAAGGGTGATGTGATAGCCCTTGAAGGGTGATGTGATAGCCCTTGAAGGGTGATGTGATCAATATTTGTATAGATCAATCAGCCCTTGAAGAGTGATGTGATCAATATTTGTATAGATCAATCAGCCCTTAAAGGGTGATGTGATCAATATTTGTATAGATCAATCAGCCCTTGAAGGGTCATGTGATCAATATTTGTATAGATCAATCAGCCCTTGAAGGGTGATGTGATAGCCCTTGAAGGGTGATGTGATAGCCCTTGAAGGGTGATGTGATCAATATTTGTATAGATCAATCAGCCCTTGAAGGGTCATGTGATCAATATTTGTATAGATCAATCAGCCCTTGAAGGGTGATGTGATAGCCCTTGAAGGGTGATGTGATAGCCCTTGAAGGGTGATGTGATAGCCCTTGAAGGGTGATGTGATAGCCCTTGAAGGGTGATGTGATCAATATTTGTATAGATCAATCAGCCCTTGAAGGGTGATGTGATCAATATTTGTATAGATCAATCAGCCCTTAAAGGGTGATGTGATCAATATTTGTATAGATCAATCAGCCCTTGAAGGGTGATGTGATCAATATTTGTATAGATCAATAAGCCCTTGAAGAGTGATGTGATCAATATTTGTATAGATCAATCAGCCCTTGAAGGGTGATGTGATCAATATTTGTATAGATCAATAAGCCCTTGAAGGGTGATGTGATCAATATCTGTATAGATCAATCAGCCCTTGAAGGGTGATGTGATCAATATTTGTATAGATCAATAAGCCCTTGAAGAGTGATGTGATCAATATCTGTATAGATCAATCAGCCCTTGAAGGGTGATGTGATCAATATTTGTATAGATCAATAAGCCCTTGAAGAGTGATGTGATCAATATTTGTATAGATCAATAAGCCCTTGAAGGGTGATGTGATCAATATTTGTATAGATCAATAAGCCCTTGAAGGGTGATGTGATCAATATCTGTATAGATCAATCAGCCCTTGAAGGGTCATGTGATCAATATTAAGCCAGCTACTTTTACTTCCCAAGACATTTTCTGGTACTCATTTAAGTGCTCAATCAATCAATCAATCAATCAGGTGCCGTCTCCACAATGAAGGTTGGCTGCAATGGATCTCCATCATTGTCTGTCTCTCGCCCTGACTGTACATTCTGTCAGGGTGATGTTCATCCATCTCTTAATGTTATCTTCCCACTTGTATCGTTGTCTACCTCTTGCTCACTTGTTCTCAACTTTGCCTTCCAGTATGGTTTTTATAAGAGTATGTCTTTTAGCTTGGCCAAAATATTTTATTTTCCTCCTCTTTATTTCTTTCATCAACTCTTTCTTCATTCCCAGTTTTTCTAGAACCTCTGCATTTGATTGTTTATGTTTCCATGAAATACGACATAATCGTCTGTTTATCCACATCTCCACAACCTCTATTCCCCTATCCTCTATTTAAGTGCTAAGCACACACAAATAATTATATAACATGGAACACACTTTATATATTTCATATATTTATAGATTTCACTTTATATATTTCATATATTTCACTTTATATATTTCATAAATATTCTCTTCCTTTCATTCTCAAACATCAGATATCTAGTGATATGACTACTGATGGTCTTTCAAGAAGTGACTATATTTAAATCAGTTAATATACAAATTGGAGAACATCGTGACAACTGGAAAGATCGAGGGGAAGAGAGGCAGAGGCAGACCAAGAGAGATGATGCTGGATGGAATGAGATGGTGGCATGGAGGAATATCATCAGCAGAATTGATCCAGAAAACCAAAGACCGAGATCTGTGGCGAGCTATGAACGCCCACGCCAGCTGGCAGGGCATTTGATGATGGTGATTATACAAATGTCCTGTGTGTCCTCATCATGTGATAGATTACAAAATGAATACCTGATATCCTCTTGGGTCTGATCGCATATCTCTTTTAACTTCTCCTCTAAAGATTCTGGGCCATTTTGAAGCTTATCTTTGATGTCATCATGGTCAAAAATAAGATCGTAACGTAACTTCATAGGGCCTGTAAAAAAAAAAAAGCAAGAAAATGTTACTTATTTTCAGTCACTGCCTGTTATGCGACTATTCTGGCATGGGTCAATTCACGAACGGGACAGTTAGCTCGAGGTCTTCACCAGCCCACCAGAATTTGTCTCAAAAAGGTCACCCTTGTGGACCAAATCTCCTCTCTCTGATCAGCAGTCAGGGCAGTATTCTAGCACATGCTTTGGGGCTTGCTAAGGTGCTCTACATTTGCAAGTGACAGAATCAGTGAGACCCATTCGGTGGAGATGTCTACAATGTCTTGTGCCGAGTCTAAAGATTCTAGTCCTAGTGTTTCTGCCATGCTCATTTTTTTTGGCATGCTTTGCTCTGTGGTTTTCATTTATTTTCCCCCAGGTCGTTTTCACAGAAAAAGTATTACTTAATTCATTTGACCTCGGTAAAATCACAATCCATGGTTAGGTAATTTCCTGTTTGATCAACTCTTGTTGGCAGCATAGATGGATTTACATGGTTTGGCCAAGGTAAAATCTGGCACTGTCAAATAACAGTTGTGTGTCATTCCTGTTTCCACATCATTTAAGTTGTTCATAAAACATAGTGGAGGAGGGGGTTCGGGGAGGAGAAGAAATAGAGGAAGAATATTTAACAGAAGCGACATCAGAGAACTCAGGGCACGACCAAACATCCTCCATCTCCTTCACTAGATGTGAAAATTGTGTGCTTGCTAACTTCACCCATAGCACTCTGGCTGCATACACATCCAATGCATTCACACAATCTCCGTTATACCCCCACTGGGCTATTCCTTGTAAACAAATGGATTATCTGGTTGATCTCTATCAAAAGCTGAAGCTGAATATGGCTGTTGTCATGATAAATAGGTTCACACTGGGTCTGAAGGTTCGTGGGGAGAGGCAGGGATGGCAAGAGCAGATCAAGTGATTTTGGTGGTTTGTTTTACTGGCTGGAACCTCGCTCCAAAAGATGGGTCATACACCTATTTGGGTGAAGTGTGCATAGCGGAAAAGAGGAGATTTAGATGCTGAAATAAGGACACAATTGGCAGGGGAAGCTTCCTTGGTGCTGGAGGTCTGTGCAAAACAGGTGAGATTAAACCTAGTAACAAACTTAGAATGTTTTACTCAAATGTTAGGTCAGTGCTGTTGTGTGCATTAGAGACATTGACTAGATCAATTAGTAACAGACAACAGACCTTCACTGGCCAGCCCTTGCTCCAGATGGAGGGACTGGAGTGGTAAGGGGAAGTCACTGATGCAGAGTTTAGGAAGAGAGGTGGATAGCTTCTAGCTAGTCGAGAGGGAGGTGGCTGGGTGGGGTACACAATGAGGAAACTTGATATTATAACCAATGTGGACTGCACTCGGCCCTGCCACCTGGAGGGTTAGGATTGGCAAGTCTCTCCCAGGAGGGGTGAAAAGTAAAAATTAGTAGCCTGCTGATGACCTGCAGAGTACACAAGTCAACCCCCACCTCCTTGTGGTGTAGACCGGGAAACCATGACTGCAAGGTCATGGGTCAACAGGGCTCTGGCTCACAAGGGGGAACGGACTGCCCTTGGTAAGATTTTTCTGTCCTAAATCTGTGATGCCGGTCTCTCTGGCCGAGGGGTTACAACACTTTCTCCGTAATCCCGTTTATCACGCAGAGTCTCGTAAGCGGGCGAGAGCTGGGAGCAGTTCGTCCCCCGCTGGTGACTTGCGGGATAACTGAGCCGGCCACTCAGAAAGCAATGGCAAACTACTGAGCGTAATCTTGCCAAGAAATCAACAGACAGCTGAAAGATGCTGCTGTTGACAGTGATGTCCTGTAAAGGATATGCAAAACATTTTTTTTAAACCTGTGATTGGCCTAGCAAGCCCGCAGGGGATTTTCATATTGTTTGTTGAAAAATTAAGAAGCATAATCTGACTAACCCAAATGAATGTAGACAAATGGCACCAATGCTAAAGAACAAACATGTATTAATAGTTATTATGAAAGCACTTTACAACACAATCTTCCTAGCAACTCTATGCTACCAATGACAAACTTGGACAATGACAGAAAAAGAGAAAAGAAAAATCATAACAACAGAAATGAGATTCATGAGAAGAATAGTCAATGTATCAAGAAGAGAAAATCAGAAATGGAGAAATCAGGATTAAAGTGGGGGTTATAGCAGTACTAGATTTTATCATATAACAGCAAGTTAAATGGTTTTGCCATATAACTAGACTACCAACTAACAGTATACCACAACAAATAATTATGTACAGACCAAAGGGAAGCAGAAGAAGAGGCTGACCACTTAAATGATGGGCAGAGGGAATAGCAGAGTCCATGGGAATCTTGATACATGAAGCTCATAAATGGGCACTATCCCGCTGTTTATGCTTCACCTCAACAACGGAAGGTACAAGATGACAAGATGAGATGCAATGAGATGATTGTTGTTTATCTGGAGCATGCAAAGCTGAAGAAATGGGAGAGACGTGAAGACACATGGAGAGTGAAATTGAGGGCAGAGATGAATGCATGGAAGGAGCTACAGGAGATGTCAAAGGACAGGCTGGCTTGGCATGTGTTGGTTCAGGACCTCTGTTCCAGTAGAAGGTAAAGGTCAGAAGAAGAAGAATGACATCTGATTACCTATGACAGCATCCACACCCTGTCTCTGACTCTTCAGCTCCAGTTTCTGCTGGACTTTGGTCTTGCCACCACTTTCATTGTTGGAGAAAGGCGTGTACACATGAGTCTCCTCGCAGATAGCAGATTCCAGAATCTTGCTGGCACCAATGATGTAATCACATTTGTGGCTGCCTTTTAGGATAGGCAGAGACTGGATCTCCTGAAATGAAAATAATTTAATGGTTCAGTTTTTAGCTCTTTAAGCTCATGTGACATGTGATGTGCAACTTTCCTGTATGTCCCAAACACTATGTCATGTGTCTTTTTATTCCATAGCAACTTAGATTGTTTTACATTCCTAAAACACACGTGACATTCAGTAGTGTTTTTACTGGATTATTTATTGAATAAAAACCTGATATTTTTGTAACAAACCTTTCGGATAGAAGTTTACCTATGGAATCGATGGTCACAGGTTCGACAAATTGAGTGGCACCTTGCAGTCTTGACAGACCAAAGTATGTGGATTGGAATTTGGCCAAAATTCCATCTCACAATGCCTGGACAGAGCTTCAGAGAACATGTGGTGCCCAAATGACATGTTCCCTCTCTCGGCCTTGCCTTGTTTGATCCAGAGGAATGGATAACCAATTACCGATAATATTAACATGGCATGAACTGTTGATATTTTTTACGCTTGTGCCATGATACAGTAATATACTCCAATGTGTTTTATTAAGTCTATGGTACAGTAATTCTTGACTGTCCCCACAAGGCAGCCAGATTTAGTAGCTCATTTTTTCGGGTCCCTATCCAACGACCTATCAGAAACAGGAGACCATGTCTGCTATACAATACCACCGTCAGCATCATTGGGGTAAGTGGGACACATAAGTCCCTCTACTGTTGTAAGTAGAGACCTGGGAGAGGGGAACTGTAGATATAACAGGACATTGCTACAGAAGCTTCTTGAGGTTGTTCAAGAGTCCTCCACACAAAAAGGCTGATATAGGGTTATGTTCCTCTTCGTCGTCAATGATCATTGTTCACTATGTATTTATTCCTGCATTAATCACGAACATGATAATTCACCTGAGGTCTTTACTAGTCTTAAAGAGATTTCCTCTCACTGTTATCCAGCACCAGGACAGCCTTGTAGGACACACTCTGGTGTTTCTAGGGTGCTCAACAATCACAAGTGGCAAAGTCAGTGAGACCCATTGGATGACAGTGTGCTCTGAATCTACATGCCCTGTACTGAATCTGAAGATTCTGGTCTGTGTATTTCTGCCAGCTCGTTCATGCTGTGGTGATCTGGTTTGTGGTGATCTGGTCTGCCAGTTCATTCATGCTGTCATGATCTGGTTTGTGGTGATCTGGTCTGCCAGTTCATTCATGCTGTGATGATCTGGTTTGTAGTGATCTGGTCTGCCAGCTCATTCATGCTGTGGTGATCTGGTCTATAATTTAAAGTTCTAAACTCCACAGATACTTACAGAGGTAATAGTGTAGGGCACAGCTTGAAACATGCTTCTGTAACCATCACGCTGGGAGCATGCAAGCAAGTTCTTCGTCTTGGTCACTTTGGTCTCTTTCTTCCAGCCCCAGGAGTTGGTAGCCACAGTAAATTCAGCCTCACACCTGCCACTCACATCAACCTGTGGATAACGCAGAGCTGAACGTAAACTTTCTCATACACTTGAAACAGATGGAAACTGCAAATTGACGAGAGTTAAGTTGAGTTAAAAACCGACATCACTGCACTCAGGACATTCCCATACGTGCTCCAACCCCTCGTTTAACAGCCAGCGAACAATCATACTACTAATCGTTCCCACCGCTATCTGATTAAAAGTTCTCCTGGTCTTCCCTCTCAGTTTTGAGATTCTTCCAGAACCCCTGCCGATCCCCCGCAATCTCATTCTTTCCACATATGGGTTCTCAATCTGTTCCTCCGCCTTCTCCACCTGGTCCCACAAGTGCACAACCACCTCCCCCTTGTCCATAGGCAAACTATCAACAAGAGGTGCATTCCCTTCTAGCCTATCAGTCTGTTCATTCCCTCGTACCCCAACATGGCCAGGGCAAAATATTGATGAGAGAAATTAGACAAAGACAGTCAAGAGTTTGTGGGCACACTATGAGGAGAAATCAACTGGAAAGCTTGGGTGACAACGTCATGGTGACACAGCAGAGGCAAGATAAAGAAATAAATACCTAGATGACTCGGTCACATGACATAATCAGGACAAGATAAGGACCTGATCTGAGACTGGAGATCGTGTGAAATAGTGAATTATGACTGCCCATGTTTATTGGCACTGCACAGTATGATGATGATTATATAAGGACATAGTGAATTAAATAAAAGTAACTTTACATCAACATCTTGAGAACCGTGCACATTTTTTAAACTCTAATCTTCCCCTAATTATGGGTGTGCAATACATTCGTAAAGTAATTTTTCTATTGAATCCAGATGAGCTATATTATGAGCTATATTATGAGCTATATTATGAGCTATATTATGAGCTATATGATGAGCTATATGATGAGCTATATGATGAGCTATATTATGAGCTATATTATGAGCTATATTATGAGCTATATTATGAGCTATATTATGAGCTATATTATGAGCTATATTATGAGCTATATTATGAGCTATATTATGAGCTATATTATGAGCTATATTATGAGCTATATTATGAGCTATATGATGAGCTATATGATGAGCTATATGATGAGCTATATTATGAGCTATATTATGAGCTATATTATGAGCTATATTATGAGCTATATTATGAGCTATATTATGAGCTATATTATGAGCTATATTATGAGCTATATTATGAGCTATATTATGAGCTATATTATGAGCTATATTATGAGCTATATTATGAGCTATATTATGAGCTATATTATGAGCTATATTATGAGCTATATTATGAGCTATATTATGAGCTATATTTTAAGTTCAAACAATAAACGTTCATTCCAGTAATCGAGTTCGGTGGCAGTACGCATAATTTTAATCATCTACATTTGGAGAGGATATCTCTTGGATTCGTTCAAAGCACGTAAATTCTGACATTTATTTCATATTGTGCAAGATCAGCATCACTTTCAAATATAAACAAATGACTGGCAATTTTTCAGCTCTGTTACCAGTAATTGAAGTAAGTGTATTTATAAGTAAGACTGCGTAACATACTTTTGAAATTTCGCTTTTTACACCGTTTAGTTGGACTAAAATGTTGACTTCTCACCTTTGACTTGGGGACGTAAATTACAAGTACCTCAGAAGTCAGAGTGGGTTCGCCTGAAAGCAAGGGACACTGTTAATTGGGAAAGCTAAACCACAGGCAAAAATCAGTCCAGTGAACTAGAAGTGGTAGCACGTGTATGGAGTATGCTTGAGTTAAAAGTGAAAGAATAAAAGAAACAAAATAATAATTCGGTTTTACCTTCAAACCTGACTACTAAGAAAGCATGGTCTCCATGCACAAGAAGTTGAGGTTTTACAGTACTTAGCTTATGTGGTATTTGATTACAAGAATCGATGTCATGGAACATGGGACGTACCCATATGCGTGTTATTCCCTTACAAGAGATACTTATTTAGCTGTTTATCGTCACCCTTAGGTGGAAACATATCTTGAGGCCAGCATGGCTGAATGGATAAGAACACCAGGTCTTAAACATCCGGTGTGCTGATGCCGAGGTAAGGAGTTAAACCCATACACCGGACAGTTGGACTAAAATTTTGATCTCTCGTCCTTGACTTGGGGGCGTAAATTACAAGTACATCCGAAGTTGGAGTGGGTTTGCCTGATGGTTAGGGACACTGTTAACAGGGAAAGCTAATCCACACGCAATATTCAGTCCAGCACTACTAGAAGTAGTTGGTGTGGACAACACTTGAGTTCAAAGCGAGTGAGCGCCCAAAAAAAAAAAAAGACTTATCTAACAATTCATACTGCTCTCTATAAACATTTCATAATGTTCTATATCAACAGATGGTTATGTTCTATACACACAAATTCACCTCAGAGACTTTGTGATCTTTGTCCAGGTTCTCCATGCTGTTTTGGAAGGCTGTCAGCAGGCCACGTTTGAAGTTGAGAGCCCATGTGCTTTCCTCACTTTCAGGGCAGATAGAGGCGATGACACCATCATCGAATGAGAAGCGCAGGTTTGAACCTTCAAGCTGTCTCTGTACCTCATCTTCCCTGTAGAAGTGTTATATAAAATGTAAGTAACAGTTGTACTATTGTATATTAACGAAACAAATCTGGAATGTGTGATTGCCTTACTGGAATTTAAAAAGTAACATATTTTAACTGTACCGTTTTTACAAACATCAGAAAATATCAATAATAATTTGTGGCCAAATTATGAAAAGAGAACAGCTAGAATGAGTGACAACTGAAAAGATTTGTGGAAAGAGAAGTACAGGAAGATAACGAGAGAAGATTCAAGACAGCCTTGTGTCATGGCATGGAAAGGTGTCAGCGCACAGGATGAAACATGCTGCTGGAGATCACCAGATGTGGGCAAGCATGGTCACCCATGCCAGATGGCCAAGCACTCGATGGACCTAATCTGAGACTGGTGATCGTGTGAAATAGTGAATTATGACTGCTCATGTTTATTGGCATTGCACAGGATGATGATGTTAACTGATTTAATGTCGAACACAAACGATGGCAGAAAATGCGAAGTAGGGGTGTCACAGTTATGACCTGAAAGTTGTTAAGGTGGTAGCAAGTATGTTGTATTATATATCAAATTAAAAGAGGTTGCTTAGGGAAAATAACTGTATTTATTTTTTAACTGAGACAACATTTAGCAATGACAATATTTTGTTGGTATATAAGCTCATGGCATATATGGGGAGTCACTTAAGATGATTAATCATCCCATGGCATTGAATATGATATATTCAGTTTGAGTCTACAACAACTTCAATCTGTAGTCACTTTTTCTGATATTTTGAAGTAGTATTTTTTGTTGAAGTGAAGAGAGTCATACATAGAACCTGTACTTTTGTATGGATGTGAAGTGTGGGCAATGAGCAGGCAAGCTGAGAAACATCTATTGGTAGTGGAAATGTGGTTTCTGCGGAAAATGCAAAGAATATCATGAACAGATAAAAAACCCAATGACAAAGTCCTACAAGAAATAAATGACAACCATAAATTGATTAGAGAAATTAGACATAGGCAGTCACGATTGTTTGGCCATGCTATGAGAAGAAATAAACTGGAGAGCTTGGTGACAACTGGCAGGATTGAGGGGAAAAGACCAAGGGAAAGGCTGAGAGGTAAGTAACTGGATGAATTGGTCACATGGCTGAGACAAGAACACAGAAGTGATCCATGACTCTAGTGATCATATAAGATGGAAAACCAGTATACCCATATTATTTTTACAGGAAAGATAATTATGGTGATGATAAAGATTATGATGATGGTAGTATGATGCTGTTGATGATGCTGCTGTTAATGGTGGTGCCGATGATACTGATGATGATGATACTGGTGACAGTGGCAGTAATAATGATGCAGTTGGAGGTGGTGATGGTAGTGATGCCAAAGATGCTGTTGATTATCAATCATGATGATGATAATAATAGTAGTATTGTTGGTAATTATGATGCTGTTGATGATGACGGAGAAGATGATAATGGTACTGATGCTGATGAGAATGTTGGACATGATGATCAAGAAGTTATGTGATACATATAACAATGCATTACCTATCAGCTGGCCTGAGGCCACTCATGTAAGCATCAGTATGAGACACTCGGACATCTTTCAACAGCAGGGCAAAATCGCACCCATCAAGTGACTGGATTTCTGCACGTGCCTGGAAAAAAAGTGAAAATTAACCCATGGTAGGAGGTCAGCATGGCTGAATGGATAGGAATGTGCGTTCTCAAACATCATGTGTGCTGATACCAAGGTAATTGGTTCAACCCCTTTACCATTCATTTGATCTCAAATGTTGACTTCTCATCCTTGATATGGGGACGTCAATTACAAGTACCTCTGATGTCAGAGTGGGTTTGCCTGATGGCAAGGGACACTGTTATTAGGGAAAACTAATCCACACGCAAAATTCTATCCAGCATTACTATAAGTAGTGTGTATCGATTACGCTTGAGTTCAAAGCGAGCACCCCAAAAAAAAATTTTAATGTCCTACCTTAATAGAAAGTTTGGCCGAATCTTCAGAAGCTCCGGCCATAGAGGTCTCTGTATCCACTGAGTAGTCATAGACATAAGTGGTGGCTGGCTTGTAGGAAAACTTTTTGGCTTGACCTGTGGATAATGAATCAAAATATAAATCTCTGTATCCACTGAGTAGTCATAGACATAGATGGTGGATGGCTTGTAGGAAAACTTTTTGGCTTGACCTGTGGATAATGAATCAAAGTGATATGGATTAGAATGATGAGTACAGCACTATCCATCCAGTGATCTGTCCTTGCAGATCTTCACCCTAGTAAAAGCCTCTCAAAATTTCTGTCTATCATAAGCCAGATGTCCTTGCAGAATCTCACCCTAGTACTACTTTACTACTAGTAAGAGCCTTTTAAAACATCTGTCTATCATAAGCTAGATGCCCATGGCTCTGGTTCTGTCAGGTGTAAATTATCTAACATATCTTGAATCCATCTACACTGTGGTCTTCTTTTTCTCTGCCTCTCTGATACATTTCCCTTGATAATTATCTTTCCTATACTTTCAAATCTTTTTACATATCTAAATTATTTCATGTTTCTCATGTCTATTTGTAAAAATAACCAAACTTCTTCAATATTGAATTCTTGTTGGACACATGAGTTTGTTTACTTTTATGTTCAATAAATTGTTAATTTAGGGTAAATAATGTCAAGAATGAAGTTCATGTACTGGGTTTTGCACACACAGTTAATTTAAGAACTTGGAGAGGGGAAGAACAGCTATACTGTTATACAGCATAGTTTGCATGTAGATAGTATGCTGGTAGCGGACCAGGAGAACAGTTTCTACATGAACCACAATCCAATATACATAAGCCCTTGTTGAGACTCAGGCAAACAGAGCACAAATGCATCTGACTAGAAAGTTAACACTCAGTTTTTCAGAGAGTTTACAACCAACAACCATTTCACTTATGTCAGCAGGACATTTGATCCATTTGACTACTAGAGATCTGCACAAGAAAGGACATTATTGAATTGCTCTGAAGATATCTGACATAACTAGATCACAAATGTACACTTTTTTAGTTGTAGGCATGCACTATGGCACTAAGCCATCTGAACCTGCAAGTAAATCAATCAATCAATCAATCAACCAATCAATCAATCAAGTGCCGTTTCTACAATAAAATTTGGCTGTAATGGATTCCCAAAACCTTTTTTTTTTAAACCCTGGTTATACACTCTTTTTTTTTTTTTTTATACACTCTACACAAGTTTATTCATCTCTTGATGTCTTCTTCCCACTTGTATCATTTGTCTACCTTTTACCTCTATGACTTTTTCCATCTAATGAATGTATATATATCACCTGATAGAAACAGTAATGAGTAGTAATGTTGATTCTAAAGATGTGACATTACTGTTCATTACTTGATGGACAGAGTGTGATTAGTAGTGTCTCATCTAAGTGAAGATAGTTCCCAAAGCATGTTACAGTTACAGGTTATACTGGGGGTGCTGATCATTTGAAAAAGTAAAATGAAGTTAAAAAGAAACGTTTATACTATTACATTACTTATATGATATGATATAATAAGTCAAACACATTCCACTGAAAACAGCGTCACTTAAAACTAACTACAGCTATAGTTTTTAATACAGTAATGAACTTGATCTGGGATCCCATATACTTATTACAGTATCTGGGAATTTCCTGGGATCCCATGTATCGTTCTGGGAATTTCCTGGGATCCCATGTACAGTGTCTGGGAATTTCCTGGGATCCCATGTACGTACAGTGTCTGGGAATTTCCTGGGATCCCGTGTACAGTATCTGAGAATTTACTTGGATCCCAGGTATTAAGTATAGTATTATATTATTATTAATGGCTGATCAGTATTCCAGTGAATTCAATTCATGATCATGTTGTGTTTGAGAAAAGGCATTTTTTAAATCACAACTTTGTCATTAGTACTCTTTAGCTTTAGCTGCATCGGAGGACTAAAGGAAAGCCCAATAATAATTAATATGCCGCAATGACGTCGTTCAATACAACATAAGATAATACAATGTAACATGACATAAATAACGTAACATCATAAACATGAATCACAAGTGCTCACCTTTACACGTCAGGGCACAGGAATCGAAATCATTGTCGTAGGAATCCCGTCTGTTTACGGACGCGGGAACTGAAAATGGACATGACGTTATCGTAAACAGCAAGACCTGATTGACTAAATAATATTCGATAAAGTAAAGTCAATAAATATAACACATTTGAATAGAATGTAATCAGTTTGAGCTATTTCAGGCAATTAAATTAATTAACGTGCTGAACTTGTTCGTTCTGCGTGAATGTTAGATTTCTTTTGAATGGCTTTCGGTCTGGTTTGATTCTGTCTGTCGTCTGCAACTGTTGCCATGGTCACGTGTAGACAGTTCTACAGTAGACAGAACATAGATGGAATATATGTTTGGCATAGACTGTCTACAGTATACAGAACATAGATGGAACTTATGTTTGGCATAGACTGTCTACAGTATACAGAACATAGATGGAATATATGTATGGCATAGACTGTCTATAGTAGACAGAACATAGATGGAATATATGTGTGGCATAGACTGTCTACAGTATACAGAACATAGATGGAACTTATGTTTGGCATAGACTGTCTACAGTATACAGAACATAGATGGAATATATGTTTGGCATAGACTGTCTACAGTATACAGAACATAGATGGAACTTATGTTTGGCATAGACTGTCTACAGTATACAGAACATAGATGGAACTTATGTTTGGCATAGACTGTCTATAGTAGACAGAACATAGATGGAATATATGTGTGGCATAGACTGTCTACAGTAGACAGAACATAGATGGAACTTATGTATGGAATAAACTGTTCTGGCCTACACCCAATCCATTTGAGGATAAACTCTACGGAGATGTTAACAAGCTTAAGTTCCTTAAGTTTACTGCTGCTTTCTTTGCATTCATTCACATAGATGCCTGAAGATGGACATAGAAGAAGATGAAGAACAGAAAGTAGTAGTAGTAGTAGTAGTAGTAGTAGTAGTAGTAGTAGTAGTAGTAGTAGTAGTAGTAGTAGTAGTAGTAGTAGTAGTAGTAGTAGTTGTTGTTGTTGTTGTTGTTGTTGTAATAGTAGCTGTTGTAAAAGTAGTCGTAGAATTAATAGTTCTAAAATAGTCTTAGTAGTAGTCGTAGTAGCAGCAGCAGCAGCAGCAGTAGTAGTAGCAGTAGTAGTAGTAGTAGTAGTAGTAGTAGTAGTAGTAGTAGTAGTAGTAGTAGTAGTAGTAGTAGTAGTAGTTGTTGTTGTTGTTGTTGTTGTTGTTGTTGTAAAAGTGGTAGTAGAAGTAATAGCAGCAGCAGCAGCAGCAGCAGCAGAAGAAGAAGAAGAAGAAGAAGAAGAAGAAGAAGAAGAAGAAGAAGAAGAAGAAGAAGAAGAAGAAGAAGAAGAAGAAGAAGAATACATGGTTGCAGTGTCGTACTAGGTCTAAACATATTCGTTGTCACAATAAAAAGGTCATTAAAGTTGTAAACATTTTGTCGGACGTTTAAAGTGGCACATTTCAACAGAGACCCACTGTGCTCACTCGCCACCGGGAAAGCTGATACCCTGGCCAGTCCACCGAAGAGGCAGGGGTCGCTCGGCACTGAGACGGCTGCAGAACAGTAAAGACACCCTCGGCATAGAAACGCATGAGACAGGGGTTATGATGAGAGATCAAATCTTTCCGGCGGGACGTGATGAGAGCAAAATTCTGCAACGGTCCGGGTATGTGATGATGAGGATGAGACTATATTTGGGACCATACAAGGTTGATTAATCACTGAAATTTCTCTCCCTCCCCCATTTTTAACTGAATAAGTGCCATGGGAAGATTAATCGTCTCAAGCGATTTCTCATCTCTGTCATGGGCTTATATACAGTAGTTTTCCCTATGCAACCCCCTTTAATTTTAAATATAATATCTGCTACCATATTAACAACTTTTAACTATGATACACTTCCACTTCTCGCTTTCTGCCATCCATCCTTGTTTGGTGCAAACCTATGTTTTGGTTGACACTGAGTATATTAAACTGTTATATGCCTATGGGGCCTGGGCCCTTGTCCAATGTTCACGTTAATCTGATAAAAAGCATCGCAACTTTACTTATTTATTTGTTTATTTATTTATTTGTTTATTTATTTATTGCGCTCGCTCTCATTGAACTCAAGCTTAGTCCATACCCGCTACTTCTAGATGTACTGGACTGAATTTTGCTTGTAGATTAGCTTCCTCTATTACCAGTGTCCCTCGCCATCAGGCGAACCCACTACGACTTTAAAGGTACTTGTAATTTAAGTCCCCAAGTCAAGGACGAGAAGCCAACATTTTAGTCCAGCTGACTGATGCAGGGATTGAACGCCCTGATACATCAGTATCAGCACACCGGATGTTTAAGAGCGAGCATTCGTATCCATTCCGCCGTGCTGACCTCCAACTTTGCCTATAATATCCCCTAGTCTTGTACTTTCATTATTCATTTATTCTTTCCAAAGTTTTTGTGATTTCATCTCTTAATATGACTTGTGAGTTCTTCCTGCAGATTACTGTATTATATGTTTTCACTATACAACTTGTATGCCTCATTCATCACACATTTAGGGCCACATTTCTCTGAATTCCTTATTTGACCCAATTAAAAAAAGTGTCAGTAAATTTACTTTGAGTTATTTCCCCTTTTGACCTGATTCAGGATGAAATTTGATGGTAATTTGAAATACGATAGTAAATAGTATGTCATTTATTTAACTTGCAGCGTGTAGTTTAAAAGTTGGTTTGTTGCAAATCCTTTATTTTATAGGCATCACAAGCAACCCTACCATTTATTAATTGTTTTTTTTTTTTTTAATTTTATATTTTATCTTCTAGACAATGTTATTTTTAATTTTAGCACATAACAAGCCACATATAATGGCTAATGGGGTTAGTTTTCATTGTAGTATATCTGTTGTTATTGATTCGCCCTATTTTCTCATTTGTAAAGATTGTGAAACGACTACCTGTTATTGTTTCGTTCTTGTGCCTTTTTAAATATATATAAAATATGAAATCATAGAGAATTTGTTGATAGTTCTCATGAAAATGTTGGTTAAAGTTATTTTATTGTATCAGTTATGACTGAATATACACTGGGTGAAAATCTAGATTTTAACTTGTTACAAGAAATAATAATTGGCAGATTAAAACTCAGTTATAACTCCGAAGGTTTGAATAATATATGTCTGGTTTAATGAAAGGTTATGTAAAAGATGCTTAGTCTGTCAATAACGCCTAAACATAAATTTTTATATTAATGTTTCTGCTAGATTTATATGTAAAATGTCAACCCACCCCTTTCCAGATAACCTTTTCACTTGAAATCAAACATCCAATGAATATCAGTTATCAGTTATCAGTTGGGGTATCTTCATTGCACTCCGGATATGTCCATAGGTGCTCAATGAATATGTTTACTTGAAACCATGCCTTAATTTAACTATTTCACTTGAAATTGAACCTTTCTGTTTTAATTATCAGTCAGCTTGTAAACTGAAATCAAACCCTGAATTATATTTTAATTGAAATGGGACGTCAATTAATATTTTCTCTTAAAACAATATGCTATATTAACATGTTCACTTGAAATCAGACTCTTAATTAACTTTGTTTACTTGAAATATTACATCCGATTGAAATCCCAAAAAAAATGAAGTTCCAAATTTGGGAAGAAGAGACAAGAATTTCAGTTTTACATGTATGTATAATTATGTAGGGAATGAACTTAACAATAGGTCCTCATTTTACACTTGTGCTTCGAAACCATATTCCAGCCGATTAGATTCATGAGAAATCAATTAAAAGTATATTTACACATCTTAGCACTAACATCTGCCTACCTTGTGTCCAAGAATAACAGTTTCAGAACCACTGACTTACAATCAAACCAGCAGACATATAACATAGCAACGATAACGAAAAGAAGAAATAACCAGACCACAATTCACCAGTCAGGGCGTAATCTATCAGTGTATTCATGACAATTATACATATTCATTAGTTTTAGTTTAGTTTATTCATTAGTATATGTTTAGACTTAGATGTATGGCGTGTGCCCCTAACCCACACATACTGGATACGTTTCAGGGTGTGGGATTTTACAATATTAATTTCAGAAACCCAAGGTTGATATATCGCTCTTTATCCTCGGATGGTGGTTCGGATGTCTAGCCTCCTCCTCCTCCTCAATCTCTTCCTCTACCTCCTCTTTCTTCTGCTGCTGCTGTCATGACTGTAGTTTATCTCCCACTAAATCATAGGCCCTGACCCCAGGCCACTTCTTTCACAAACGGTTTTTATTGCTATATCTGCTGCTGCCCTGTTTTCCCAGTTGAAGCCCTAACATCCTCACACCAAGTCGTCTTACATTTTGCCACCTACTGCAATTGCCTCTACGTCCACCAAACACGAATCTCCTCCTTTTCTTTGATTCTTCTCCGTGTATATGTCAGACTCCCTCTATTTCGTTGGTTATTTTAGTATGAGGTGTGTACAATCCTTCACCGGTGACTCCGTGCTAAGTGTTAAGCCGCCTGCTCTGCGTTCCGAAGGTCTTGGGTTCGTTTCTGGTCTCCGAGATTCTGTTCACATGTGCATCTTTCTCGGAGACTCCCGGGGTTTGTCGCAGGCGCTACGGAATTCTTGCTTTATGCTACGTTTTCGGAAGGCCGCTCTACGAAAATGGACCTAGCCATACTGGGATAAAAACCAGTGCAATGGATTCGAGCTTCTTGCCTCTAAGCACACTCTCTCTTAACACTCCTAAATGTTACATTTTAAAAAAAAATTGGTTTAATTTTGTCAGTTACAAACAACGCGCTATGTGTAACATACTCTTCCTCGCGAATTTCAAACATTGTATAATACGCTAACTTACAATTTACATTGGTCACAACATACTTAAGAAATCTGGCTTCCCCCAGTGGTCACTTCCGTGTATATTTTACAAACAGTGATTTTATTTAGCATCTTTTAAATTAATCTACTTGTCATATTTTATACAGTAGTTATTTGCACATCTGGACGTCTGCTGTTATTAATTCTTAACCGAATACTGAATTTAAGAATGAACACCACTGCACTCCGAACATTCCCACACAAGCTCCGTCCCCCCTACCTAAAATCCACCGAAGAGTTTCCATAATAATTATTCCAGCAGTAATGTGATTAATTTGATTAAAAGTCCGTTTGGCTTTTCCTCTGTGCTTTGACTATGGTCAAGACCCTCCACTCACTCCGTTCTAACCCAATCTTTCCAGATATGGCTATTCCGTCTGTTCAACTGCACTCTCCACCAGATTCCAGATAGCCTTCACGACATTACATTTATTAGAACTTAGTAGCTTTCCGTTGAGAGAAAGAGCAGCGGCTAATCTAGAAGTCTGTTCATTTCCCCGCACACCTGGGCAGAAAATCCATGAAACGCCTGCATTCTCCGTCCTGCTGAGCGACGCTAACCACTCCACCAGAATTGATATAGTTATCACTATACTCATTACTATTCTTTCTTCACTTTTGTAAGTTGTATATGAATACATACGCTTAATAACATATATACATATAATAACTACGATATTAACGGCGATAATAATGGAAGTAATGACAAAGAATATAATAACGATATCTACCAGAACTAGCAACGGCGAAAAGCGCCAGCGAGACCAGGCACGTGGTCTTCATAGCTCCGCAATCTCCAACGGGAGAGAAAAATAACCCTGCGGCAATCCTGATATCCTGCGGTTTTATACTACAGATTAAAGATGTACCTACGCCCTCGTGCGGTCAAGGCTAACGCTTTCTAGAGAGTTCATTGGTTAACTAAGTAGTGGCCACGTGCGGACTGTGGTGTTTTAGCTTTGATACGTTGTCCTCAAGTGACAGCTGACGTTAGATTATTGAAATATCTGGTCGGTGGCGTAACCGACATGGGGGTACATGGCTTGCACAATAAGTTTTTGGTTGAAAATGTAAACGACTGTCGTTCGTGGTGTATAGGACTTGACGAATATTTATGTGGAACTGGAATTCATCAGGATTGCCATACGTGACCTCATAATGCCAAGCTGAAGGAGAAGTTATGCGGCCTGTGAAAAGATCTAGAGAAGATGGACTTGATCCTACCAATATGGCTGTGCTTATATATGATGTATTTTTAATGACTGTGCAGTGTTTGAAAATATTGCCGGTCCAAGTTTTGTATTCACCTTAGGTAAAGTTAATGAAACATAATTGGTAAAGAAGAGAGCGAAACTCGAGTCTAGTGCTTCCACATTGACGTGGATAGGCCTTAGGTTCACACCAGAATACGATCAGCGTTGCCAGTAGTGGGCTTGTGCTCAATATTTAAATCTCAAATCCCGAAACAACCAAATAAATCAATAATAGGTAAACACAAAACTTGGACCGGCAATATTTTCAACATTAAAAATACACCATGTAGCATGACCTGTGACCGGCAGACGCGACAGAGCAGTGGATGGTGAGCTTGCCTGCTGTGCGACGGTCATGGGTTCGAATTCGCGTCAATACGGATGTTTAACCGATTCAGTGCGAAAGGATATGTCGCCAAATGTGACCTTCCATTTGAACAGAGAGACAATATATCGCCATTTATCGGTAGGGTCATCCTGTTATTTGTTTTGTTTCGTGGCATCTTCGGCAATTTTAATGCCCAGTGAATGTACATTATAGTGCTTGTTCATTTGATTGTGTATCGTGTGTGGTCCAAACCTGCTGTTTGTTTGCGGGAGGTGTCTTGGGAGGCAAAAGTGGCCGGGCTGATATTAACTACCTCAACTGTTCAGCGCCGACTGGGATATAGACGTATGGGGCTCGCATCATTTGTCCAATACACCACACGGCTTGTAATAGGTTCCTTTATTTATTTACTTATTAATCTACCTACCTACCTACGTAACCTACCTACCTATCTATATACCTACCTACCTACCTACCTACGTAACCTACCTACCTACCTACCTAACTGCATACCTACCTACCTACCTACCTAACTGCCTACCTACCTAACTACCTACCTAACTGCCTACCTACCTACCTACCTATCTACCTAACTACCTACTTACTTATGAGGGTACAAGAGAAAATTAACTAACTAGACAACCAACCAACTAACTAGCTAACCAACCAACTACCTATCTAACCAACCAACGAACTAACTAACTAACCTATAATTAACTAACTATCCGACTAACTAAACAACTTGCGAACTATCTAATCAACTAACTAATTAAATAACTGGCTAACCAACCAACCAACTACTAACTAACCAACTAACTAACTAACATACGCATGACCTGAACACTAACAAGAAAAATGGAATAGATTTAACACAAGCTTATTAAAACAGTAATCCCCAATATACCTTGTTGAAGTTAAGTTTTTTGATACAACACAGAAATACCATATGGGGAACCCTTTGAGGCCACTTAGATAGTTCATAAATAAACACACGTGTATTCATTTGCGCTCATAAAAGTGGAAGAAAGAAGCAAGGATTAGAGGACGCATTTAGTTAAATTAGTTGCATATCCTTTACAGGACGTAGCAGTCAACTCCAGCATTTGTTCTCTGTTTGTGATTCCTGGACAAGCTTACGTTTAGTAGTTTGGCTTTGTTTTCCGAACAGCTGTGTTTCGAAGGCGGTATTCGGGATTACGAATCGCATTCATAACACCTTCGCCGCAGAGGACGCACTAGACAACAAAACTGAAAGTTATAGTTACCGGGATTCGAACCTAACATCTCCAAATGATGAGGTGTGCATCTTGGGGAACATTAGGCGAGGAGAGAAGTGGGTCAGAGTGCCAGCGGAGTAGTCAGACTTGTGCAGAGTTATAATTACATTGAGCCGGGAGTGCATGGAGTGGCCAGCAGTGGCCACGGAAGTGGAAATCCAGCAACTAATTCAGGATAATGCTCGCCCGGGTGATTATCTACACAGATGGTTCGGTGTTGAGAGGCAGGGGAAGTGCCTGGGGGTTCTTACCAAAATCTAATGGTCGGCGTTTGGTGCAGGAGAGCCTGGCGTATGATGACACTACATCTAGCTTAAGAATGGAGGTGGAGGCGGTCAGTGCAGCTTTCCGCTGGATAGAAAACACGATACATACACACATTGTGATTGTAACTGACTCAGAAAGCATGCTGACGAGGGTGAGGACGGGCAGGCTTCGTTCGGAGTGGCTTGCTTCGCTTCGGAAGTCACGGGTGACAAGCATCGCCTGGATCTTTTCTCCGGGGCAAGCTGGTGTGCTGGGGAATGAACAGGCGGACAGATTGGCTGGCTCTGCAAAACTTGGTGGAGTATTGATGCATGATAAGGCAGACGTGGTTGCGCCCTTGTGGAAGCACGTGTACACCTCGGAGGAGCAAATGGATCACATGGTCTGGCAAGAATGAGGCAGCGAGGAGTGACGAGGGGATCTGGCCGACGCTCGACGCTTAGAGGAAAGGCGAGACGGGACATATAATCAGATTGCTACTGGTACTATTGGAGTTGGAACTCTTCGCTGGCTGCTGAGGATGGGAACGGAGCGCCTATGGGAATGCCCCGAATGCTGTGATGTCGGTTCCTAAATCAATCAATCAATCAACCAATCTCCAAATGACGACTTGCTACAGGAACAAGTGTACTTCAACCCTAGTTGGGCATGCATGGAAGTACAGTTGTCTTGGTTGGGCATGCATGGAAGTACAGTTGTCTTGGTTGGTTGGTCGGCTAGTTGTTTGATTGTTTGGCTAGTTATATGACTTATAGACTGGTTAGTAGTTTGATTACTTGTTTAGCTGATTGATTGATTCAGCAGTTGGTTGGTTGGCTAGTTGACTGACTTGTCTACATGGTTATTTGCTTAGTTTGTGGTTGATTGTTTGATTCATCAGTTGGTTGGTTGCATGATTGACTGAATTGGTTGATATATTGGTTTATCGGCTGAGTGAACTAAAAAAGACAATGAAATCTATACAAGAGACAACATTGCAGATATAGATAATGTATTATAAACGAAAGCAGAAGAAATTATTAGACATCTCACAGGGTCACCAGAGTCTAAGATTAATACTCTACTCTTAATCCGACTATGCCATTTGACCAAGCTACAGAAGTATTTATATATTTGCCTTCCTCTTACTCTTTTCTTAATAATTTAGATAGTTATCACACAGTTTTCGCTTCCTCTTACTCTTTTCTTAATAATTTAGATAGTTATCACACAGTTTTCGCTTCCTCTTACTCTTTTCTTAATAATTTAGATAGTTATCACACAGTTTTCGTTTTATTTCCCCTAAAATAATTCCCGAAATGTCTTCGCTTAATCTCTCAAATCAATTCATGGTTTTCATCTATTTCTAGACAGTCTTCTTAGCCTTTTCATGAGTTCGTGGTATTCTTTGTATCTCGCTCATAAACCAAAAACTTTCGCCGTCTTAAGTTGTTTCTCCTCTTGAATTCCTATTGTCTGTGTTTCACATTTTGCTCTCTGGCTCTATGTAGCACTTTTAGCACTCATTTTCTTTCCCCACACTCAATGTTGACAAAATTAGTTGTTTCTACTGTGCACGTACACAAACTTAACTGGTTCAAAGGTCATACAACTAGTTCAAAAGTTGTTCGTTGTTGCAACAGACCCAGTCACACTTGGACTATGGTTATTTGGATAGATGCCATGTTGTTGTACATCAGCCATTTGTTGTTTTGCTCCATATATAATTTCTTTTGTCTGGCTTTCTGGGGACTATCCGTTTCTGGATAGCTGCGAGAGTTGGGCACTGAACGAGTGAAGTGTCTTGTGAGAATGTGTTGGTTGATTAGTTGGTTGGTTGATTTGTTGATTGTTTTGTTGGTTGTTGATTGTTTGGTTGGTTGGCTGATTGTTTGGTTGGTTAGTTGATTGATTGTTTGGTTTGTTTTATTTTGGTTGTTTTTATTTTGGTTGTTTTTATTTTGGTTGGTTGATTGTTTGGTTGGTTAGTCGATTGTTTGATTGGTTACTTCATTGGTTGGTTGGTTGATTAATTGTTTGGTTGGTTGGTGGTTGACTGGTTGGTTGGCTGGCTGGTTAGTTGCTTGGCTGGCTGGTTGGTTGTTTGGCTGGCTGGTTAGTTGTTTGGCTGGCTGGTTGGTTGTTTGGCTGGCTGGTTGGTTGTTTGGCTGGCTGGTTGGTTGTTTGGCTGGCTGGTTGTTTGTTTGGCTTGCTGGCTGGCTGGTTGTTTCTTGTTTGGCTGGCTGGTTGGTTGTTTGGCTGGCTGGTTGGTTGTTTGGCTGGCTGGTTGGTTGATTAGCTGGCTGGTTGGTTGTTTGGCTTGCTGGCTGGCTGGTTGTTTCTTGTTTGGCTGGCTGGTTAGTTGCTTGGCTGGCTGGTTGGTTGTTTGGCTGGCTGGTTGGTTGATTAGCTGGCTGGTTAGTTGTTTGGCTGGCTGGTTGGTTGTTTGGCTGGCTGGTTGGTTGTTTGGCTGGCTGGTTGGTTGTTTGGCCGGCTGGCTGGTTGTTTCTTGTTTGGCTGGCTGGTCGGTTGTTTGGCTGGTCGGTTGGCTGGATATTTGCAATGGTTTGTTTGTTTGTCGACTGGCTGGCTGACTGGCTGGTTGGTTACAGTACTTGGTTGGCTGGTTTGTTGGTTCATAGACTGGCTTACTGGTTATATGGTTGGTTAATTTATTGGCTGGTTGGCTGGCTGGCTGGTTGGTTTGTTGGTTGACTGGTCGTGAATCCCACGTATTTAACCCCCAAGTCCGATGAAATGGCGTTCACTTCACTCAAGTCCCAAAAAGACTTATATAAGTCGGAATGAGGTTGGTGCAGTGACTTTTTTCCTGATCCATGACCAATGTACTATCTTCACAGAGCCCCCCCCCCCCCCCCTTTTTTTTTTCTCCAAAAATAAAACACTTGGATGTTCTTGACCAGGGTGAAATCAGGTCATGGTTCAACACATAATATACGGAAAGGCTGTGATGAGACCTAAACTCGTAATGTTGCCTCTGCAGAAGTTTCTGACTTTCATTGTCAACAGTAAATGTATCTTTTTCCACACATGGAGCTGTATGACTATAGACGGTACAACCTGCTTTCCGATAGCGTCTAATGTTGGGCGCCGGTCACTAACCCGACACCCCTTATTGTGCCAACGGCTTCGGACGGAGCGGCGCAATTGGAAGGGCACAAGCCTTATCCTGGTGCAAGGAAGGGCACAAGCCTTATCCTGGTGCGAGGAAGGGCACAAGCCTTATCCTGGTGCGAGGACATTCAACCTACAAGACTAAATGTCGTGACAGGGCAGACTAGGCACTACGCTTCGGTCGGAAACTTGGCTAGGATCGAAGCTCCGACATCTAGAGCATTGGTTTACCGATGCAGCAGTTTCAGCAGCTTGTCTTGTTCCAGATGTATTGCTGTAGTAATCTCTGTAGTAAACTAGGTAGGCTGAGAGAGGGACCATGCTGCATGGAAAACACATGGTTTCTACAATTCAGCCCAGGCTATGGAGAGGTATAACTCAATCCCTAGTCCCTGCCATGGGTTTTAGTTATTACACCTTCTTTGTAGCACAATGTAACAAGCTACCGTCTGTCTAGAGTGCAAGGTGCCAGTAGTAACATGTATAAATCGAAGTGTCATGATTAACGAGTGGAGGACAGAACAGTACGAGCAAAGACACAAAGGCGAGCAAATGTTACTGTCATCATAAATTACGTAAAATATGTTATGTAACTGAGATAAGAGGCACTGGAAAAAATGCGACGACAGGATAGATCAGAAAGGGGGAGGGGGGGGGGAGAGAATGAAGCAGACCAAAAGAGGGGATGCTAGATGGATGGAGTTTATAGTATGATGGGGTATCATCAAGACAATGTATCCAAGGCACCAAGGGCCGAGATCTGCGAAGGGTCATAAACGCCTGCGCCAGTAGGCCAGGCATGTGATGATTATTGTTCAGTGAGTTCTTCCACCCGACAGGGCCTTTCCATTTGATACGCCACTGCGTGTATTAAAGTTATTCACATGGGAACAAGATAACAATATGAACTGTCACTATTAAAGCTAGTAAATTGTGTTAATGATTGGGATATCGCACAATTGCTTATCAGTTGCGCCCCTGTTCCCAGATAATGTCCCTTTGTTAAGTGTTAAATCTATGCTGTGAACAAGAGACACCAATTAGATATGAAATAATTAGTCATCTCGCATAGATATAAAAAGAGGAGAACTGCGGGGATGCGTGTTGTCCCCTAGCCTTTTCACCTTCCACTTCTTCGTGTGGCGTTGGTGATCATGTGTGTCCAGTCTTCTGTCTTGTGTGCTGCCAGTCATTTCTAATAACGGCGGTCCTCCATGCCATGATGTCAAACTGACCAGCATATTCTTGCTTGGTCTCCTCTTGTCTCTTTTTATCTCCAATTTTCTCGTTGTGATGACACACTCCAGCTTTCTAATTCTCATGACATGCCCAAGACGTGCGGACTGCCTTCTTCTGATGTGGGTAACCAATTCTCTTTGTGAGTTAGTTTATTTGAAGATATCTTCAGTATTCTTTCTATGAGTCCAATGTGTTCTCATCATTCTTTTATAAAACCGTATCCCCGCAGCCTGCACATAATTTCTCATTTCTCTCCTACTTTTGTCCATGATTTGCTTTCACACACCAGAAGTAGATAAATATAGCTCTTAAGAACTCTTTTCCTTACCTCAATTAACAAAGGTACATTACATAAACTATTCATTATCTTGTGAGATGTCGCCTTTGCTTGGGCTATTCCACATTTAACTTCTTTAATACATCTGTTGTTATTAAAATACCCAAATAATTAAATACATTGACTTGTTTCAGATTAGTTCCATGCACTTAGATGTTGCACTAGGGTATATAATTGTTTGTTGATAATAACCTTTACTTATGTTTATCTGTCGTTCAGACTAAATCATTTTCTACTTATACACAGAAAGCAATTGTAAACAAATTGAACAACCGCCTGGACGACAGTGTTTGGCAAAAAGAGAACAGGATTTACATGACTTTGTCGAGCGAGTAAACAGGCTCAGGGCAGAACATGGATTTGATATCAGTTTTCAAAAACCGAATACTGAGATAATCAGCAATGGAAAGGTGAGGGCAACAATGAACGTCACATTACATGGGGGAAGACAAGAATCAGTAACAGGTTTCTTCTATCTGGGACATGTAATAGCAGGTGATGGCAAGAGTGAAATGGAGATCAAGACGAGAAAAGGATTGGACCAACAATATTTTCAACAGAATTGAAAAAAATATTTACATTTAGAGAGATAATTACCACATGGAAAATAAAAATTTTCAAATATTGTGTGTGTGTGTGTGCCCGCGCGAGCTTGTGTGTGTGTGTGTGTGTGTGTGTGTGTTTAAACTATACTCTATGGCGCAGAAACTTGGACAATGAACGAGCAATTAGACAGTCGCATTGAAGCCCCGGAGATGTGGATATACAGAAGAATATATCGAATTTCATGGAAACAAACAGTCAAAAGCAGAGGTTCTGGGGCGGCTGGAAGTGAAAAGAGTGTTGATGAAAGAAATAACAGAGAGAAAGATTAAATATTTGGGTCATATTAAAAGACATAGGACTCTTGTAAAACCCAAGGGAAGAGTTGAAGGAGAAGAAGAAGTGGCAGACAGCGATAGAAGTGGGGAGATAACATCAAGAGATGTACTAACATCAGTTTGTCAATATGTACAGGAAGGGCAAGAGATAGATGACATAGACGATCCATTGCAGAAAACCTTCATTGTGGAGCTGGCGCTTGATTGTTTGTTGTTTATTAAATGCGCAAACTACCAATGACTCTTCACGAAATGGTAAACCTGTATGTTGGACCCTTATTTCCAATCATTTGTGACGAGAGGCCTGAAATCGCGGTCCACAGCCTTCTGTCTCGCGTAATGCCAATTTTTTATAGTCCATGCCGTGTGGCGTCGGTGATCATGCCTGTCCACATCCTTCTGTCTGTTGTACTGCCAGTCTGTTTCTAGTCCGTGCCGTGTGGCGTTGGTGATCATGCCCGTCCTTCTGTCTCGTGTACTGTCAATCTTCTTATAGTCCATGCCGTGTTGCGTTGGTGTCCATGTCTTTCCACAGCCTTCTGTCTTGTGTACTGCCAATGATTTCTGATACTAATCCTCCTCCATGCCATGATGTTAAACAGTCTAGCATCTTCTCTCTTGTTTATTTTTTTTTTTTTTTAAATAAAAATTGCAGTCACAAACGCAACATTTGAAAAGCATAAATAAAGAAACGAAACAAAGATGTTAAGAAATTTAATGACCACGATTACTGGCTTACCCTCACACATCCCACATAGTGTCTCTTCGGGATTTAAGAGTTAACATTTTTTTCTCTAAAACGTCATCTCCACTTACCCCAGTTTCTTTAACATGACATTCCATAAACTACCTACCTACCCACCTGCCTGCCTGCCTGCCTACCTACCTACCTGCCTGCCTACCTACCTACCTACCTACCTACATAACCTACCTACTTACCTACCTACCTACATAATCGTTCATCCATCAATCCATTCATCCACCCACTCACATATCTATCCATTCATCTGTCTGTCTATATATCTATTTGTCTATATGTCTGTTTGTCTACTTGTCTATGTATTTGTTTGTCTATCTATTTGACTGTCTATCCACTTGTCAATCTTTTTCTCCCTCAAACCCTACCCCCTTTCCAACCTCCAATTATTTCCGACCTATAAACCTAGCCAACTAACACATTCATCGTGACCGAACTCCACCAGTAACCATGTCAAGGTCAAGACAAAACAAAACCACTCTCGTACATTCTGGAACAACTCCAACAAAACGGACCCCTTTCAGAGAGGAGATAACCCGCTTCCTGTTGGCAGACAAAACACTTTTAGCTTGCACCAAAAAACTCAACTGCTCTCCCCTTGTGACATTATATTGGACTTAGTAGTGAGCACTTATGGACACGGAGGAGTCCAAGGTTCAAAGTTTCAACCAATTTAACACACAAAGGCTGCACTTGTCGGGTGTTTATTTATAGTAATTTCTGGGAACTTGTTCATTTTTGTTAGGGTGTTCGTTGTTGTTACGTTAAATCAATCATGTACCGTCTCCACAATGAAGGTTGGCTGCAATAGATCTCCAACACTGTCTGTCTCTCGCCGTGACTACATTCTGTCAGATTGCTGTTCGTCAATCTCTTAATGTTATCTTCCCACTTGTATGCTTGCCTTCTACCTTACTCCCCAGTATGGCTTTTATAAGAGTCGAGGAGCGGCTGGCCGAGTGGCTAGATTGCAGGATTCTCATTCAAGAGACCCGAGTTCGAATCTTCGGTAAGGTGCGGATTTTTTTCTGTCGGAGGCAAACAGAACACTCTAACCTGCACAGTTCGCAGCGACTGCACTAGCCAGGCGGCCTTAATACCTCAGGCTCAAGACCCCCCCTGCCATACACCGCAAGGTACTATATTGGCAGTAAATGACAGTATTTTTTAACGTGGCCGAAATATTTAACTTGCCTCTTTTGTATTTCTTTCATCAACTCTTTTTTCATTCCCAATTTATATACAGGGTGTATTTTTAATGACTGTGCAGTTGTTGAAAATATTGCCAGTCCAAGTTTTGTATTTACCTATTATGTTGCATGAACTTTACAGAGGGTAAATACAAAACTTCGACCGGCAATATTTTCAAACACTGCGCAGTAATTAAAAATACACCATATAGAACTTCTGTATTTTATTGTCATTACGTTAAACTGTGTTTACGTTTGGTTGACTGACTGATGGGTTGGTTTGTTTAGTTGTTATGCAAAAAATGTGGGGCTTGTGGGTCAAATATACGGGACATTCTGTGTGTGTGTGTGAAATATACAAATATGTGTGTGTGTGTGTGTGTGTGTGTGTGTGTGTGTGTGTGTGAAATAAGCGATATATATATATATATATATATATTGTGTTTGTGTGTGTGTGTTTGCAGCATCCGATATGGCCGAAGTTATAAGAGCGGTCTAGCTCGTAAGCTTCCTGTGCCCTGATGGCGCGGTATGGGGTTCAACGCCTACACCTGTCAGTAGAACTTAAACGTTGACATCTCGTTTAGAATCAATGGAAAACTACTGCACGTAATATTGCCTTCGAAATCAACTTGAGGTTGATCACAAAAGTCCTACAAAGGACACAAAAACACACGCACACACATGCACGCTCGCGCACACACACACACACTATATGTTATATATACTTGGAGAAGAAGTGGCCACAGTTATGTGGAGTAACCTTCTTCCTGAAGCGGGTTACTAGTCTCTGACCTGGAATGTTGACGCCTCATTCGTGCTATTTTTCACAACTCAGAATTAGGTAGAAGGTTTATTTGATAGTTCTATGCTTGCGGTCGGCAGACAGTAATCTTTATCATCATCATAACAGAGGTCAGCATGGGTGAATGGATAAGAGTGCTTGTTCTCAAATTTCCGGTGTGCTGATGCTGGGGGAGCGGGTTCAACCCCTACACCTGTCAGCATCACTAAAATGTTGGCTTCTCGTCTTTGACTTTTGGACGTAAATTACATGTACCTCTGAAGTTGGAGTGAGTTCGCCCGATGGCGAGGTACACTGGTAATAGGGAAAGCTAATCCACACGCAAAAGTCAGTCCAGTGAACTAGAAGTAGTAGCCACGTGTATGGACTACGCTTGAGTTCAAACCGAAGGAAGACAGACACATAAAATCATCATACTAACGTACTATCCCTGTATTGAAGTAGCTTTGCTGCAGCCAGTATTCCAGACCCTCTGTTTTGCGGCTTCAACCTCATCATCATGTGCCATGCCGGTAAGCGTGGGCGGTCATGTTTTGCCATTTCACTCGATCACCAGAGTCGTGGATCAGCTCAGTGTTCTTGTCTCGACCATACAACGTGGCCAAGCCATCCAGGTATTTACTTATATGCTCTCCTCTTCTTCTCTCCTCCTCGATCTTGCCTGTTGTCTTCACGATGTACTCAAACAAACTTTTTCAGTCCGTTTCATAATGTTGTCCACGAATATTAATGTTGTCTTTCTTTTTCATGCGTGCCAACCATTGTTTACTGCCAAATCTCCTGTATTATCCTTTAAAAAGAAGTTTTGTTATATGATAGAGCTATTTTAATTTACTGCTGTGTGAATCAGAAACACTTACAACGGCAAAACAATTCAGAAATAAACTACAAACTTTCACTAACCAGTGTCGACGTAAGAATAGGGCCGGCTCTGTGGCGATGGGGTTACGCACGAAATTCGCAATACCGAACGAAACAAAGCTGCGGGCGATTTGCCAGCAGGCTGCCTTGCGTTAGATTTCATAGAACGGTATGAGTGCCGGTCGCTCAGAAAGCAATGGCAAACTACTGAAAGTAAACTTGCCAAGACATCACAAACAGCCGAAAGATGCTGGAGTTGATTGCGACGCCATGTGAAGGATATGCAACTGACTAGATGACAGGTTCAAGTGTCCACCGAAAGAAAATAAATTTAAATGATGGCTCGACTCAGACGTTCATAACGTGTCGTACACCACACGAACTACTGTGCTGCGAGAGAAGACCATGCGTTTATGTGCATGTCTCTCAGACACGGAAAGTTCCAGATCTGCGGCATCACAAACCCCTGGTATATACGTGGACAAGTGTCTTCGTGGTTTCTGAGAGGAAGATAGAAAATCCATCTGGTTGAAAGTCGCATTCGACTGTTAAACGTGTGGCGTTATTAAGCCCAAAGTATGTGGACTGCGTTCAAGTGATCTCCCAGGGTGCAGCTTGTGGTGACATTAAACTGCCATGTGCAGGACGGGACGATTCCTTGGGTGAGCCCAGTATCAGTGCGTCATGTGCCGGCTCTGCACTGACGAAAGCCTCCTTGGATAGCGAGGACTGCTGATCGTCTGTCCCTGTAGGGCTGATCGGCATGCATGCCGCTGTCCATGGTGGGCCAGTTGTCACCAGTGGATAGAGGGATAAAGATGACCCTAACATCTTTCGACGATGACAAGTTTTACGAAACAAACGGGAAGGCTAACCAGTTTAATAAATGGCCGCAAAAGTCGGATGTTTCGGCCGTAGGGTGCAAATATGGTAGCCCTGCTGCAAACTGAAACAATGTAATTGATGTCCAAGACAAAACATATCAGACGAACAACACAGAAAAAGAACTAGACATATTCCAGCGAATTAAGAAGTGAGGACAAGACATTGGCGCTAGATAGACACACATTGAGAAAATCTGATAGAGTGTACGTAGATAATCCCTCTTCTGGAAAACACAAGGCAAACCAAATAGAGGGAGAAGTACCAACAAACGGAGAGGATAATTAGAGGCATAGATGAATAATAAGGGGAGGGCGTGTAGGGAACTACGGGAGATAGAAAAGCAGGGAGCCTCCGGGGCGAAGTGGTCAAGCCGTCTGACTTGGGCTCCGAAGGTTGTGGGTTCGATTCTGGGCCGCGTTCTTCGGATCACGAGTGCATTTTTTCGTCGCTGGAGCTATGGAGTTCGTGCTTTGTGCGAAGCTTTCCGTGCTACGGAAAGAGACTGAGCCATATTGGATAAAAACTCGGTGGAATGAAGTCGACCCTGTCGTCTTTTAAGCGACTTTTTTGTTTTGTTTAGAGAGATAGCAAAACGAGAGAGATGGACACTCGAACAGATCCACATTTGCGGCTGTCAGACCACTTGACCACTTGTCAAGGCAAACATTGTGAAGGAAAGGATAAAGAAGTTCATCCACCAGTCCGACAGATATGGCGAAATCCAGCCAGACTGGCGCAACCCCAAGGGTATTGACAACAGAGTGTGGAGGATGTTCAAGGGACAGTACAAGATGCCCAAGATGGGTTACGGTACCTGGAAGAAGTGCCAGCACGTCTGCCCCGATGGCTTCAAGAAATTCCTCGTTCACAATGTCCAGGAACCGGGAGCACTAATGATTTATACCCTCACATTCTCAGCTGAGACCGCAGAGAACGACTCCAACAGGAAGAGGAAAACATTGTTGAGCGTAGCCATTAGATAGCCATCAAGGTGACGAACCCCAGTGCTCGCCTCCGATCCATGGAAGATGAGTAAATTAATAATTTACTTACATAATAAATGTTATGAATTAAAATAAAATGTCTTGGGATGTGTTGGCTAAATGTCCATGCTCCAACTAGATATATGGATCTGAAGAAGATATAAATGTACGAACCAAATAAAATATAAAAGAGCGATTGAAACAATTCTGCAAGCAATGACTAATTTGAATTAATAAATTCACATCATTGAATTTACTTAGTAAGATAGACTTGGTCTGACTGTGGTGATAAATGATATTAGAATGTCAAAGTTCACGCGGTGTTTGTGTGTTCATCTCCGATGACTTGTGGACTTTGATAAGACAAGTTAGTGAAAGTTGGTTACTTCAAAAGTCTACTAACAAGCCACACTTGACCTCGTGACCTGAAATTGTTAAAACAGAATTAACAACACGTACGTTTCTAGTGCTTTCGATACTGCGGCGCCGTCGTAGCTCAGGGGTTGCACGTCTGCCTGCCGATACTGTGGAAATATGTTCGAATCCTCTCAAGGCGGGATATTATTGTCCCCGTGAGATGGATTCCCAGTTCGACGCTGCTTAAAATCGGTACCAGAAAATGTATTGGGCAGTAAAAGTGGTTGTTGTTATATTGGACAGAAAAATATGTCGTATTTCATGGAAACAAAAACAATCAAATACAGAGGTTCTAGAGAAACTGGGAATGAAAACAGAGTTCATAAAAGAAATAAAACAGAGGCAAGTGAAATATTTCGGCCACGTTACAAGACATAATACTCTTATAAAAACCATACTGGAGGGGGCAAGATTGAGGGCACGCGAACAGGAGTAGGCAACGATACAAGTGGGAAGATAACATCAAGAGATGGACGAACATCAATCAATCTGACAGAATGTACAATCAAGGCAAGAGACATTGTTGGAGATGCTTGCAGCCAAACTTCATTGCGGAGACGGCACCTGATTGATTGATTGTTATATTGGCTACATCTCCCGTCGTGGGCATTGTTATCGTCGTTGTCGATGTTGTTGTCATTGTTACAGTTGTAGTCATTGTTTTATTGTTATCGTCGTTATCATTGTCGTTGTTACAGTTGTCGTCACTGTTATCGTTGTTGTCGTTGTTGTTGTTAAAGTTGTCTTCATTGTTATAATCTTTGTCAATATTGTTACAGTCGTCACTATTATCGTCGTTTGCATTATTGTCGTCTTTGTTACAGTCGTCGTCACTGTTATCGTCGTCATTATTGTTGTTGTCGTCTTTACAGTCGATGTTACTGTTATCATCTTTGTCATTGTTGTTACAGTAGTCACTGTTATCGTCGTTGTCATTGTTGTTCAGGCAATCGTCGTTAGTTACTCTGGCATTCCATGTAATTCGCAACATTCGTCACAGGAACCACATGCTCTGTTGCTTCCAAGTTCTTCCTAATTTGTTCATTTCAAGATTCACTGCCATTCAGCAAAACTGGTTCTACATAGTATTTCAGCACTCTCTTTCTTACACTCAGTGATAGTGACCTATTGCACAAGATACTCTTCATTTTCTGAAATGCGGCTTTTGTTTTCCCCATTCTATTGTTAATTTTAATACACTTATTATTGCATTATGTACAGTAACTCAAAAATAATGACAACTCGACCAACACTTCTGGAGTCAAGTGTAGGTCGCTAAATCTGGTTCACTGATAACAGAAAACTCGATCATCATGCGTTTGTGGTGGCCAGCACTGAAAGTGAAGTGTGAAAGTGATAGATACCAATGCCACTTATCACATGGCTTTCCCTTTTGCCAGTGGCAATCACCCAGGACTGTCAAGTGTTATCTTGTTGAAGGCTAGAGATTAAAAATAACAATGTGATATGGTATGTAGTGGAAGAGTAAGGTAAAAGGCCATTTTAACGCCAAGGGGGCGGTTTAGGTATATGACAAGTGAATTGAAGTGAAGTGATGAGAGATGAATTTAAATGGATTTGGATGCGCTGAAGAGAGGTGAGGTGAAGTGAGGTGAGGTGTCGTGAGAGAAAGTGAAGTGTTGTGTAGTGAGGTGTGGTGTAGTGAAGTGAGGTGAAGTGAGGGAAGGTGACGTAAGGTGAAGTGAAGTTAAGTGAGGTGGGGTGGAGTGAAGTGAGGTGAGGTGAAGTGAGATGTGGTGAGCTGAGGGGAAGTAAAGTGAGGTAAAGTAATGTAATGTGAAGTGAACTAAAGTAAAGTAAAGCACCCTTTAACGCCATAAGGCATATTGAGTATATGGTGACATCTCCATATTGATTAGATCAATCCGCACACGATGGGATGTGTTCTACAACCGGCCGCTGCTACTTCCGAGTACATTTCCTGGTACACATTTTAGAATAAACACCGTAAACTGATTAGAAAAACTTTACGGAGCCAATCAAGAACTTTTTTTGCACGTTATGCGAAGAAATAAACTAGAGAACTTTGTGGCAACCGGCAATACTGAGGGGAAAAATACAAGACGAAGACAGGGAGGTAAATATCTGGATGGCTTGGCCACATGGCATAACCGAGACAAAAACACAGAGCTGATCCACGACTCTCTTGTGAGATGGTGAAATATGACCGCCGCCGCTTATCGGCATGGCACATGATGATCATGATGATGATGATGATGATGGTGATGATATGATGACACATTTTAGTCTGGGTCGACCTGCAAAGGGGGGGGGGGGGGGGGTCAGATTAGTGCAAAAAATGCCGGCCTCGTCAGGAATTCTAAAATATGAACACTGACTGGCAGGAAAGGGTGCCATCGCTGCGACATCATTTATAACGTTGGGTTGATCGCAACGTCCTGCAATGGACATGCAATTTTTAAGTACTAGGCAAAAATTGGCGCCATGGAGAAGGTGTTACGAACGAGATTAATAATTCCCCCATACCACGTTCGAAACACAACTGAGGGTGCTTTTGAAGCAGACTGCCTTACGCTGGTTTTAATACACTGGCATGAGTGCTGGTTATTAAGAAAGCAAAGCCAAACAATTAAACGTAAACTTGACAAGAAATCTCAAACAGCCCCAAAACAGGCAAAGCTAGTTGTAAAAAGTTAATCCATAATCCAACTGTAGGTCGTTGTACTGTGACAGGGGCACCAACAAAATGCGCAAGATAATCATCCTAGTATTTCAAGAAGAGGTACCAGAGACTTAGCAGTGAGGGTAACATCCTACACCAAAATCAAATTGTATTTTCCCAGGAAGGTTAAGCCGGTCAATAAATGCCCGAAGAAGTCGGATGCTTCGGCCGAGAGGCGTCAATATCGTATCTCTGCTGAAACATGCACAACGGAATTACGTCCAAAACAAACGTTCCTGCCGAACGGAGAAGGAGAAACTATATTTGTCAGTTTCAGTGTGAGAGCCGAGCAGCTTACGTAGAACGGAACAAGAATTAGCAAATACCAGTCTGGGTGGAAATGAGAGTAGGTCTTCAGTAATTCCTGTGCACTAGACAGGTTATAAAACGCCCTTCTCAGCGATTTCTCAACTACTCATAAAGTACAGTCGTACAGTTAACAAAGAAAAAAACAACGTTCCGTATGCGGAACGGAACGAGAATGAGCAAATCGAGTAACTGAACAATGTGGGTGGAAATGAGAGTTCATCTGTCTTCGGGAATCCCTGTGCAGTTGGCAGGCTATATATAATAAGCCTTCCTCTGTGATTTCTCATCAATTCATAAACTATCGTCATAAAGTTAACAAAGAAAAAGGTTGCGTATACTATATTCGACAAACAATAAACCATTGCCCCAATATTGGCCACAAAAATGTGATCTTAGAAATTAGGCGGTTCCAACCAGTTTTGTGCAGATAGGAAGAGTTCGTTTTAAATTTGAAATTGACGTCGGGATAACAAATGCTACGCATTCGAACAATATGTTATTTAAGCTTTTCAGCCAAAGTATTGTTAATTTATTCACTTCAGCTAAACATGTCAGGCAATAAATCGTGCAACATGTTGTTTGTGGTTTCCGAGTTCAACTTTCTGTTTTTATTTTAAAATACAAATTTCATCCCGGCTTGAGGTACGTGTCTTCAGTATGTGAAGTTTACATTAACTTCTGGCTTGCAGTCTGCTTCGGTGCACGCCTTGTGGTTCATCTGCACCGACTCTAGGACACCGTATCACTAAGAAACAATCAGTGAATAGAAAAAAATGCGAGGGCAAGAAATAAGTAAGTCACAAATAACTGTAGAAAAATAACTAAATATGATAACAACTTGAAACCAGTTTATTTTTATACATACATTGTCCCTTTATTTCTCAACATAATTTCCACCAACATTGATGCACTTATCCCATCGTTTTATCAGTCCTCCCAAACCGGCTGCATAGAACTGCGTGCTCTGTTTTCTAAACCACGTTTTCACTTCACATTCAACTTCGGCGTCATTCGCGAAATGTCTCCCTGCCAAGGTGGGTTTTCAGTGGACTAAAAAGGTGGAAATCGCTAGGGGCTAAGTCGGGGCTGTAAGGTGGATGTTCCAGAACTTCCCACCTTAGTTGGTTAATTTTCTCCTGAATTAATCGAGCCGTATGTGGTCTGGCATTGTCATGAAGAAGCAACACTCCTCTAGTCAGCAGTCCTAGACGTTTTCTTCGAATTGCATCATGAAGCATCGATAGAACTTCACAGTATGATTCAGAATTCACATTGTCACCTTTCTTCTTGAAATTGGTTTAAAGCACTCCTTGACAATCCCGGAACACTGGCAGCATAACCTTCTCTGCTGATGGCGTCACCTTGAATTTATGGACACAAAGCGAAGAAGGATGTTTCCATTGCATTGAATCACGCTTTGATTCGGGCTGGTAGTCAGCATACACAAGAAGCATTTCCTTATGAATGTCCTTTGCAGGCAGTCCTTTTGCCCACAAAAAACGCACAACAGCACGTTTGGTTGTACACTCCGTAAGTACAGTCGCCATTTTGTTTATGCTCTGGGCATGCGCATGAGACACCTAGCGCCACCTGACGAACGGGAATATAAAATTCGATGTTGCTGTCACCTAATGACACCTGTAGAAAACACCAACTACATTTACCTGCCATCCTACAGAACTGTGTGACTTACTTATTTACGCGACCTCGTAACTAACTAACTAACTTACTAACTAACTAACTAACTAACTAACTAACTAACTAACTAACTAACTAACTAACTAAACAACTAACTAACTAACTAACCAACTAACTAAATAACAGTCTAAATAATTTACAAAGCAACTAACGAACAAATGAACGAACTAACTAACGAACAAGCGAACTTTATTTTCAAAGATTCACAAATTGGGTACGCAGCCCCTTCTTGCATTCGGACCTTTCAGTCACTGATCATCCGCACACCAATTATCTATCATAAATATGACATTTACATTGAAGAAAAAACAACAGACATAAACGATGCCAAATGAATACTAACTAACTAACTAACTAACTAACTAACTAACTAACTAACTAAACTAACTAACTAACTAACTAACTGACTGACTGATTGACTGACTAACTAACTAACTAACTAACTTACTAAAGAACTAAATAACTAACTAACTAACTAACTAACTAAACTAACTAACTAACTAACTAACTAACTAAACTAACTAACTAAACTAACTAACTAACTAACTAACTAACTAACTGACTGACTGACTGACTGACTGATTGACTGACTGACTAACTAACTAACTAACTAACTAACTAACTAACTTACTACAGAACTAAATAACTAACTAGCTAATCTTATCTTTACAAACCACAATATCCTTACTAAGCCATGTCTGTTGTGGCATATCTCACTAGATATGACATACGAATTACATAAGTGGTGATAAGGGTGGCTAACCAAGTTACATTTAATAACCCTACATTTCCACATGCAAACATGCATACAGAGCTATCTATTTACCTCCATACATATCTACCTACCTACCTAGCTGCTTATTTACTAACTACCTACCTACCTACTTACCTACTTGTCTACCTATGCACATACGAGTATGATACATACACACATGCACGCACGCAGACAGACAGACAACCAGACAGACAGACAGATAGACAGACAGATAGACAGACAGAACACATGCGTAATAATGCACATAGTACATATTCCATACATCCGTACATATTACATACGTACATACCTACATATATAAAAAGCACATGTGTACGCACTTACAAAAGACATATTACATACATGCACGCTTACTAAGTGCATACGAACATACATAAGTACACACATATGCCTGTGCGTGTGTGCTATCTACGAACATACACGTAAGCATATCTTAGTGATTAAAACGGGTGCATGTGACATTCGTGTACTACGACAGATTAAAAAAATAAAATAAACGATATCATGAAAATATGTCGGCAACCTTGCAGAAGACTAGATAAAAATTAAAGTTACTAAATTTAGAAACAAGGAACACAAGTCAACAACTAAATTGCAAGATGCACTACGCGGTATGGCGACAATCTTTGTCATTCTAAGGCTACAGTTTGTTGCGAGTCCTTTACACGACGTCGCAGTTAACCCCAGCATTTTTGGGCTGTTTGTGATTTCTTGGCATGTTTACGTTCAGTATAACATTTGGGAGCCTCCGTGGCGAAGTGGTCAAGCCGTTTGCCTTGCGCTCTGAAGGTTGTGGGTTCGATTCCGAGCTACGTCTGTCGGTTCACAAGTGCAATTTTTCTCGGAGACTCTTGGGGGTCGTCGCCGAAGCTACGGAGTTCGTGCTTTATGCGATGCTTCCTGCAGGTCCTTCCTGCAGAAAGAGACCGAGCCATATAGTATAAAACCTGGGGCAATGAAGCCGATCCTCTCGACTTTTAAGATTTTTTAAGACGTTTAGTAGTTTGTTATGGCTTTCTGAAGTACCGGCACTCAAGTCACTGTATGAAAACCTGCGCAAGGCGGTCTGTTTCCAAATCGCCCTCAGCTGTGTTTCAGACGGGGTATGCTTGAATGTGAATTGCATTGGTAACCTCATCGCCACAGTGCCAGTTTTCCCTCACGTATACCTTAATAAATGGCTCATGAATCTAAAAAGGATGACTTCACTCACTGTGCACGAACACCGTTACACCAGCGAGGATCCGCGTGTGTATACATCACAATCAAACGTCCTGCACATGGCGAGTAGCGGGTATGTTGTCTAATTTGGACATTTTGCCTGGGTAAATTACCGCCTACCCGTTCCATGTTCACCCGCAGAGAGATGTTAACCATGCACACATTTATCGGAGATGTCTGGTTACCCGATGTAGTACCCGGGGATGAGACGAGAGTATAGTATCTTGTTTCCTTATGTGATCATCATCATCATCATCATCATCATCATCATCATCATCATCATCATCATCATCATCATCATCATCATCATCATCATCATCATCATCATCATCTTCTACTTCTGCCGTTGAGCGTCGTGGGGGAGGAATAATTTGCGCTCCAGCACCCGGTGGGCGACACTGGATAATGTCATTCCATGTGACTGTACAATGTCTTTGATGTCGTCAATCCATTTTCTTCTTGGACATCCTCGTGGTCTCGACGAAGATGATCTTTGATGTAAGGCCAGTGCTGGTATTTGTTGGTGTTGCATTCTAACGACATGGCCAAACCACTTGGTCTTCTGTGTTTCAATAAATGTGGCACAAGGTGTTGATCTCACTGTCTGTCTGATAACAGCATTTCTTAGTCGGTTTCGGATTGTTAAGCTGACAGCTCTCCTCACGGGTGTTGATTTTGCGAAAGTGCGATTTGGATAAAGTCCAAATTTGAGATTGGTTGCATAGGGTTGGTGTGAATATGCTGTTTATTATCTGTCGTTTTGCGGACATGTGATAACACATAATTTCCCCCAGTTGCATTACTATTTGCATTCCAAACGTGGACAATGACAGAAAAATAGGAAAGAAAAATCACAACAACAGAAATGAGATTCTTGAGAAGAATACGCAAAGCACCAAGAAGAGAGAAAATCAGAAATGAAGACATCAGGACTACAGTTGGGGTTATAGAAGCGTTTGGTATCATCAGAAAACAGCAGGTGAAATGGTTTGGCCATATAACTAGATTACCAATCAACAGTATACCACAAGAAACAATGATGTACAGTCCAAATGGAAGCAGATGAGGAGGCCGACCGTGTAAACGATGGACAGAGGGAATAACAGAATCCATGGGAATCTCGATATATGAAGCCCATACACGGGCACTCTCCCGCTGGTTATGCTTCACCTCGACAAGAGGAACAAAGTGGGATGAGATGAGTAGGGCATCAAGCCAGAAACAGTTTGAGATGCAGGCCTCTGGCCTCTAATAGTATGAAACAGGCAAACATCCAACTTCTAGTGGTGTCAGAGAGAGAGAGAGAGAGAGAGAGAGAGAGAGAGAGAGAGAGAGAGAGAGAGAGAGAGAGAGAGAGAGAGAGGAAGAGAGGGAGAGAGAGGCGCAGAACGTCTAGTGTTGTGAATGATGTGGGCTCCAAACGTCTAGTGGTGTGAGTCATACGGTCTCCAAACGTCTAGTTGTTTGAGTAATGCGGGCTTCAAACGTCTAGTGGTGTGAGTCATGCGGGCTCCAAACGTCTAGTGGTGTGAGTGATGCGGGCTTAAAACGTCTAGTGGTGTGAGTGATGCGGGCTCCAAACGTCTGGTGGTGTGAATGATGCGTGCTCCAAACGTCTAGTGGTGTGAGTGATGCGGGCTCCAAACGTCTAGTGGTGTGAGTAATGCGGGCTCCAAACGTCTGGTGGTGTGAATGATGCGGGCTCCAAACGTCTGGTGGTATGAGTGATGCGGGCTCCAAACGTCTGGTGGTGTGAATGATGCGGGCTCCAAACGTCTGGTGGTGTGAATGATGCGGGCTCCAAACGTCTAGTGGTGTGAGTGATGCGGGCTCCAAACGTCTGGTGGTGTGAATGATGCGAACTCCAAACGTCTAGTGGTGTGAGTGATGCGGGCTCTAAACGTCTGGTGGTGTGAGTGATGCGGGCTCCAAACGTCTGGTGGTGTGAGTGATGCGGGCTCCAAACGTCTGGTGGTGTGAGTAATGCGGGCTCCAAACGTCTGGTGGTGTGAGTGATGCGGGCTCCAAACGTCTGGTGGTGTGAGTGATGCGGGCTCCAAACGTCTGGTGGTGTGAGTGATGCGGGCTCCAAACGTCTAGTGGTGTGAATGATGCGGGCTCCAAACGTCTGGTGGTATGAATGATGCGGGCTCCAAACGTCTGGTGGTATGAGTGATGCGGGCTCCAAACGTCTAGTGGTATGAGTGAAGCGGGCTCCAAACGTCTGGTGGTATGAGTGATGCGGGCTCCAAACGTCTGGTGGTGTGAGTGATGCGGGCTCCAAACGTCTAGTGGTATGAGTGATGCGGGCTCCAAACGTCTAGTGGTGTGAATGATGCGGGCTCCAAACGTCTAGTGGTGTGAGTGATGCGGACTCCAAACGTCTGGTGGTGTGAGTGATGCGGGCTCCAAACGTCTAGTGGTATGAGTGATGCGGGCTCCAAACGTCTAGTAATGTGAATGATGCGGGCTCCAAACGTCTGGTGGTGTGAGTGATGCGGGCTCCAAACGTCTAGTGGTATGAGTTATGCGGGCTCTAAACGTCTGGTGGTATGAGTGATGCGGGCTCCAAACGTCTAGTGGTGTGAATGATGCGGGCTCCAAACGTCTGGTGGTGTGAGTGATGCGGGCTCCAAACGTCTAGTGGTGTGAATGATGCGGGCTCCAAACGTCTGGTGGTGTGAGTGATGCGGGCTCCAAACGTCTGGTGGTGTGAATGATGCGGGCTCCAAACGTCTGGTGGTGTGAGTGATGCGGGTTCCAAACGTCTAGTGGTGTGAATGATGCGGGCTCCAAACGTCTGGTGGTGTGAATGATGCGGGCTCCAAACGTCTGGTGGTATGAGTGATGCGGGCTCCAAACGTCTGGTGGTATGATTGATGCGGGCTCCGAACGTCTAGTGGTATGAGTGATGCGGGCTCCAAACGTCTGGTGGTATGAGTGATGCGGGCTCCAAACGTCTGGTGGTATGAGTGATGCGGGCTCCAAACGTCTAGTGGTGTGAATGATGCGGGCTCCAAACGTCTAGTGGTGTGAATGATGCGGGCTACAAACGTCTAGTGGTATGAGTGATGCGGGCTCCAAAAGTCTGGTGGTGTGAGTGATGCGGGCTCCAAACGTCTGGTGGTGTGAATGTTGCGGGCTCCAAACGTCTAGTGGTATGAATGATGCGGGCTACAAACGTCTAGTGGTATGAGTGATGCGGGCACTAAACGACTAGTGGTGTGCGGGAGAAAGGCACCGAACATTTAACAGTGTCTTAGAAACGGACATGAAATCTCTATTACAATAAGAAAGTGAGAGGCGACGGATGAGCCTTTAAGAGTGGCACTGAGCTCTGAGAAGTATAGGCAGGAATGTAACTCTGAGAGATATAGACGGGTGTCTAACTCTGAGAGATATAGATGACTGCCGAACTCTGAGAGGTACAGATTAAAATTGAAATATGAGGGATATAAGTGGACACTAAACTCTGAGAAATGTAGGCAGGAATGGAACTATATGAAATATAGACGGGCATCGAACTCAGAGAGATATAGATGATCGCCGAACTCTGAGAGGTATAGATGATTATTAAAATATTAGATATATAGGTGGACACTGAATTCTTAGCGATATAGGTGGTCACTGAACTCTGAGAGATATAGGTAGTCATTAAACTGTAAGAGATATATAGGATCATTGAACTATGAGAGATTTAGACGCAAACTGAACTTGAGAGATATAGGTGGACACTAAACTCTGAGAGATATAGGTGGACACTGAACTCTGAGAGATATAGGTGATCACTGAAATCTGAGAGATATAGGTGGACACTGAACTCTGATATATATATATAGGTGATCATTGAACTCTGAGAGATATAGGTGGTCATTGAACTCTGAGAGATATAGGTGGTCATTGAGCTCTGAGAGATATAGGTGGACACTGAACTCTGAGAGATATAGGTGATCATTTAACTCTGAGAGATATAGGTGGACACTGAACTCTGAGAGATATAGGTGGTCATTGAACTCTGAGAGATATAGGTGGTCATTGAACTCTGAGAGATATAGGTGGTCATTGAACTCTGAGAGATATAGGTGGTCACTGAACTCTGAGAGATATAGGTGGTCATTGAACTCTGAGAGATATAGGTGGTCATTGAGCTCTGAGAGATATAGGTGATCATTGAACTCTGAGAGATATAGGTGATCATTGAACTCTAAGAGATATGGGTGGGCAGTGAACCTCATGGAGATATAGTCAATTATTGAACCTGTATGACAGAATGACAGGCGAACATTATTGAACTTTTTAGAGAGGAAGGGAGGCAGACACCTTCCCTCTAAGTGAGAAAGATCGACACCGAATCTTTATGCCCGGGTGAGCAGCGAAAAACCAAACTTCTTAAAGAAGTAATATTTTGAGGTAACATCTGTTTGAGACAAGAGGAAAAACTAACATCGCAATATCAGGAACCAGAACAAAGGGTTTCGTTAACTAGGACAATCTGTGTGTCCTACCCCCTTAGTGAAAGTTGTTTCGATTAGATATGGCAAATCTAGTTTACTGATAGGAACAATTCAGGCAGATGTAAATTTAATATTATCACCCGGTGACAGAGATAATGATATCGCAAATATGGGGCAAAATAAATTCGCAAGTATTGTTTAACATTCATAGAAGTAGAAGGAAGAAGTAGAGAATAGAAGAGACATTAGACAACATACAAATTGAAAGCTGTAGTTATCCCCTTGCCCCCTCTCCTTTTTCTCACCAGGATTCGAACCTGTCACCTCAAAATGACGACGGCCCTTCGCTTCAGGAACATGTGTACTTCAACGCATGGCCAACTAGGAACCCCCTTTAAAACAAAGTGTCTTCAATAGCCATGTCTATCATCCCCTGAATTGACAACTATGGAATATGGACACAAGTCGTATCTAACCACTATAAGTCTCAGAATTGAATATTAAACCTGTATAGGTCAAATAACAAACACACAAACACATCGGACCATGTCCAGTGCAAATACAAATATGGCGAAGGATGGCAAAATCTAAGAACAGTGACAGAATTTGTGCTGGACATAACTGTGATATAGTGGATGTGTTGTCTTTATGTCCACGTCTGTTTAATGTTGTAGATGTGAAGGATTCCATATGAGATATCAGATAGGTTCAGTTCAGTTTGTGCGAGAGAGTTTGAGAGAGGAACAGGGAGAAACATACACGGAGAGAGAGAGAGAGAGAGAGAGAGAGAGAGAGAGAGAGAGAGGGAGAGAGAGAGAGAAAGAGAAACACAGAGAGGGTGGGGGGGAGAGAAAGTGAAAGAGAGAGAGAAACACACACACACAGAAGCTAGAGTGGAATAGAGAGAAAGCATAGGAAGAGTCAGAGGAAGGGAGAGAGAGACAGTGAGAGAATACAGATAGAAACACGGAGAAATATACCCGAACAGAGAGAAGGAGAGACAGAGGGAGAACGTACGAACGAACCAACGAACTTTATTTTCAAAAGGTCACAAATTGGGCATGCATCCGGCCCTTCTAATCACCCATCTTTCGTTCCTCAATTGTACATGTTACATTCACATAGGAAAAAACAACACATTGTCATATGAATGTTGTTAACATAAACAATGCATATTACTATGTTATGAGACAGGCAGCCAGGCAGACACACGTACACACGCACACACGCACATTCATAAACATACATCATTTACACAATATCTAACGGTTATGCACCCACTCTATAACACACAAATACACACTCACTCGCATACACATATGCTTACTTACTCACAAACTCACTAACTAAAGTTTACGTATCCACTCATTCACCCATCCACCCACTTACCCATCCATCCATCAATCCACCCACCCACCCACACACACACACGCACAGAAACATAGACAGACAGACAGACAGACAGACAGACAGACAGACAGAAAGACAAAATCTCTCTCACTCTCTCTCTCTCTCTCTCTCTCTCTCTCTCTTTCTCTCTCTCTCACGCCCATATATCATTATTCATGCATACAGCAATGCACACACATACACTCCTTCCCATACACACATAATCGACACACACACACTTTCACCCACGCAAATAAACAAATACTCACACAGTCGTACTTCCACACAGTCACACACCGACACACATATACACTCTCACAACCTCTCTCTCTCTCTCTCTCTCTCTCTCTCTCTCTCTCTCTCTCTCTCTCTCTCTCTCTCTCTCTCTCTCTCTTATGCCCATATATATTCAATCATACATAAAATAACGCACTCATGCTTACCCCTCTTCACAGACACTCAATAACAACATACACAGACTTCCACACCTTTACACACATACCTTAAATAACTGTCATGAGCATCCATACGAAATCTTTCTTCTTCCTCCTCTTCCTTTTCTTCTTCCTTCTTCCGTTACTTCTTCTCCTGCCATTGGCTCATAGTCGCTCAATCAACGCAAACCGAGCTCTTTATAGACTTGTTCATGATTGTTTGGATTTTGCATCTACAATTGTATTCTACAGGATCGGCTAGCCATTCCCAAGCCAATCCTGCTTAGTCGCCTCATACGGTATGCATGGTAGGTTACAGTGTTACTATTCTTTGCTTCAGTTATGGACCCCGCTAACACACCCTGCAGTTGGATTTCAAACAGTCAAACACTCACAACTCCGTGGAAAGGCTTGATGGACACATAATCAGACTGCTAGTGTACATTAGTATTGGGACTCTTCGCTGGCTGTTGCAGATGAGGACGGAGCACGTATAGAAATGTCCCGAGGGCTGTGATGTCGGTTCTTGATTCAACTCAACAATAGGGGAGGACAGGCTTTAAGATTACTACATACGCCCCTGACCCCATTCATTAGACCTGCTGCGATTTACGGCAAAGACAGTATCAATAGTTTAGTTAGGTGCATATTCTTTACAGGAATTTCTTTACGTGTTCACATGCACCCACTGTGGACGAACATTACAGCGCCAAATGGCCTTATCAGTCACATTCGCTACCGCCATGGGTGATAGTTATTATGCCTTTTTTAAGCACAAACTATCGTCTGTCAAGACGGCAAGGTGCCAGTGAATTAATTAATATTCTTTACAGGACATAGCAGTCAACCCTATCATTGTTTGGCTGTTTGTGATTTCTTGACAAGTTTCCGTTCAGTAGGTTGCCATTACTTTCTAAACGGCCGGGACTCACACCATTGAACGGAAACCAAAGCAAGGCGATTTGCTGTCAAATCGCCCGCAGCTGTGTTTCGAACGCGGTTTGCGGGATTACGAACTGCATGTGTAACCAATTTGCCACAGAGCCGGCGCATAGATAGTACAGATCAGAAAAGCATGATATGCCAGCCCAAATAAACCCCAGTTTGACGGTCATCCTCGGGATCAGTGTCGTTAAAAGGGCTACTCAAGAAAAAGCCAAACGAGGGGAAGGGGAAACCTATAATGGAATCAGAACAGGGAGAAAAAGAAAGTATGCAAAATAGCGGAGGCAACCAATAATATGTATGAGTTCTCCATGGGTCGGGCACAAAAGCAACAAACCAAAGGATGAGTCCTTCTAAGGACTATCACCACCCAAAACAGAAGAGCCAGGAGCTAACACTGACAAACAGAAAAAGCAAACGGAACAGACACAAAGAAGAACCCGCCGGCCAAACCTCCAGCAGACGCCACAGGCATGAATTCTGCGAAATCGAAAAGTCAGCGAAAATATTTTCGGAAATATAGAATCAGCATAGGAGGACGAAACATCAATAACATTAGATATGTAGATGCTACAGTATTGATTGCAGACAATGCACAAGATCTACAACAATTAGTAGACGCGGTTTTTGTACACAGTGAGTAGCTGGGATTGGAATTAAATTGTAAGTCCAAGTACTACCAAGTACTAAGTACTACAAGTACCAAGTACTACAGGAGACAAATGAAAATCGTAAATTGATAAGAGAAATTAGACGTAGACAGTCAAAATTTTTTGGACATGTTATGAGAAGAAATGGATTGGAGAACTTAGTGACAACTGGCAAGATCGAAGGGAACAGACCAAGAGGAAGACCGAGAGGAAAATACCTGGATGGCTTGGCCACATGGCATGGACGAGACGGGAACACTGAGCTGATCCACAACGCTGGTGATCGAGTGAAATGGCGAGTCATGACCGCCCACGCTTTCCGGCATGGCACATGATTGATTGATTGAGTTCTGGTACATACATATTTATAGGATGTGTAGTTCTGGTACATACATATTTATAGGATGTGTAGTTCTGGTACACACATATTTATAGGGTGTGTAGTTCTGGTACATACATATTTATAGGATGTGTAGTTCTGGTACATACATATTTATAGGATGTGTAGTTCTGGTACACACATATTTATAGGGTGTGTAGTTCTGGTACATACATATTTATAGGATGTGTAGTTCTGGTACATACATATTTATAGGATGTGTAGTTCTGGTACATACATATTTATAGGATGTGTAGTTCTGGTACATCACATATTTATAGGGCTGTGTAGTTCTGGTACATACATATTTATAGGATGTGTAGTTCTGGTACATACATATTTATAGGATGTGTAGTTCTGGTACATACATATTTATAGGATGTGTAGTTCTGGTACATACATATTTATAGGATGTGTAGTTCTGGTACATACATATTTATAGGGTGTGTAGTTCTGGTACATACATATTTATAGGATGTGTAGTTCTGGTACATACATATTTATAGGATGTGTAGTTCTGGTACATACATATTTATAGGGATGTGTAGTTCTGGTACACACATATTTATAGGATGTGTAGTTCTGGTACATACATATTTATAGGATGTGTAGTTCTGGTACACACATATTTATAGGATGTGTAGTTCTGGTACATACATATTTATAGGATGTGTAGTTCTGGTACACACATATTTATAGGATGTGTAGTTCTGGTACATACATATTTATAGGATGTGTAGTTCTGGTACACTACATATTTATAGGATGTGTAGTTCTGGTACATACATATTTATAGGATGTGTAGTTCTGGTACACTACATATTTATAGGGATGTGTAGTTCTGGTACATACATATTTATAGGATGTGTAGTTCTGGTACATACATATTTATAGGATGTGTAGTTCTGGTACATACATATTTATAGGATGTGTAGTTCTGGTACATACATATTTATAGGATGTGTAGTTCTGGTACATACATATTTATAGGATGTGTAGTTCTGGTACATACATATTTATAGGATGTGTAGTTCTGGTACATACATATTTATAGGGATGTGTAGTTCTGGTACATACATATTTATAGGATGTGTAGTTCTGGTACATACATATTTATAGGATGTGTAGTTCTGGTACATACATATTTATAGGATGTGTAGTTCTGGTACATACATATTTATAGGATGTGTAGTTCTGGTACATACATATTTATAGGATGTGTAGTTCTGGTACATACATATTTATAGGATGTGTAGTTCTGGTACATACATATTTATAGGATGTGTAGTTCTGGTACATATATATTTATAGGGATGTGTAGTTCTGGTACATACATATTTATAGGGATGTGTAGTTCTGGTACATATATATTTATAGGATGTGTAGTTCTGGTACATACATATTTATAGGATGTGTAGTTCTGGTACATACATATTTATAGGATGTGTAGTTCTGGTACATACATATTTATAGGATGTGTAGTTCTGGTACATACATATTTATAGGATGTGTAGTTCTGGTACATACATATTTATAGGATGTGTAGTTCTGGTACATACATATTTATAGGATGTGTAGTTCTGGTACATACATATTTATAGGATGTGTAGTTCTGATACATACATATTTATAGGATGTGTAATTCTGGTACATACATATTTATAGGATGTGTAGTTCTGGTACATATATATTTATAGGATGTGTAGTTCTGGTACATACATATTTATAGGATGTGTAGTTCTGGTACATACATATTTATAGGATGTGTAGTTCTGGTACATACATATTTATAGGATGTGTAAGTTCTGGTACATACATATTTATAGGATGTGTAGTTCTGGTACATACATATTTATAGGATGTGTAGTTCTGGTACATACATATTTATAGGATGTGTAGTTCTGGTACATACATATTTATAGGATGTGTAGTTCTGGTACATACATATTTATAGGATGTGTAGTTCTGGTACATACATATTTATAGGATGTGTAGTTCTGGTACATACATATTTATAGGATGTGTAGTTCTGGTACATACATATTTATAGGATGTGTAGTTCTGGTACATACATATTTATAGGATGTGTAGTTCTGGTACATACATATTTATAGGATGTGTAGTTCTGGTACATACATATTTATAGGATGTGTAGTTCTGGTACATACATATTTATAGGATGTGTAGTTCTGGTACATACATATTTATAGGATGTGTAGTTCTGGTACATACATATTTATAGGATGTGTAGTTCTGGTACATACATATTTATAGGATGTGTAGTTCTGGTACATACATATTTATAGGATGTGTAGTTCTGGTACATACATATTTATAGGATGTGTAGTTCTGGTACATACATATTTATATGATGTGTAGTTCTGGTACATACATATTTATAGGATGTGTAGTTCTGGTACATACATATTTATAGGATGTGTAGTTCTGGTACATACATATTTATAGGATGTGTAGTTCTGGTACATACATATTTATAGGATGTGTAGTTCTGGTACATACATATTTATAGGATGTGTAGTTCTGGTACATACATATTTATAGGATGTGTAGTTCTGGTACATACATATTTATAGGATGTGTAGTTCTGGTACATACATATTTATAGGATGTGTAATTCTGGTACATACATATTTATAGGATGTGTAGTTCTGGTACATACATATTTATAGGATGTGTAGTTCTGGTACATACATATTTATAGGGCGTGTAATTCTGGTACATACATATTTATAGGATGTGTAGTTCTGGTACATACATATTTATAGGATGTGTAGTTCTGGTACATACACATATTTAGAGTCTCGCCCGTGCTACGGTATTTGGGCCCTTGGCTGAGATTCTCCTTATGTGGTCTTAACTGATTCAGTGCTAAGGGATAATAATACGTCGCCAAATGTTACCCCTCCCTTCCGCCCCCCCCCCTCCCCATTTGAACAGAATGACGATATATAGCCACACTAGCGTTGTTGTGTTGTTTGTTTTGTTTCGTCGTTATTTCCGCAGTTTCAATGCTCAATGAACGGAAATTACATTACAGTATTTGTTTATTTGATTGTGCGCCGTGTTTGATCCAAACCTATTGTTTGTCTGAATCAGTTAATGAAGCACTTATGGGGATACCCGTGTACATTAAAAGTGACCCTTGACCAAACTACCAAAAAACAAAGAATCGAAAACGAAAGCTACGGTAAACATGCAGCGTCAGCGCGATACGACTACATGACGTCTATCGGTGCAAAAGTGGATAGATACAACTAGCTTGCCTGCCTGTCTCTGTCCGCGGACAAAGGTTAAGGTCGGTATACTTAACTTAACCAACAATGCAAAAATGGCTAGATTGTGGAGGTTGCTGATGTGACAAGTGTGGGAACTTCTCATGTAGTGGCTAAAGTGGGTTGGTGATTTGTGTGTGTTTGTGAGGATGTCCGGTGCGGTGAAGTTGTTGTAGGATGAGCAGGGTCACGATGCCTGTTGACAACTTTGTGAGGGATAGCGGAAGGTTAGTCTGGGTTGTGGGAATATTCGTGGGGCGGGGAGAGGTGAGAAGATTCGTCTGGGTTGTGGGAATATTCGTGAGGGGAGTTATGGGGTGGGGGGGGGGTGAGAAGTTTCATGCGTGTAGAACATTTCGTAGGGCGGGAAGGAGGGAGGGAGATGCAGTGAGAAGATTGGTCTGAGTTGTGAAGATATTCGTAGGGGGTGGGGGGGGGGAATAGAAGGATTTGTCTGGGTTGTGGAAATATTCGTGGGAGAGAGTGAGAAGATTCGTCTGGGTCGTGGGAATATTCGGGAGAGAGAGAGAGAGAGAGAGAGAGAGGGAGAGAGAGAGAGAGAGAGAGAGAGAGAGAGAGAGAGAGAGAGAGAGAGAGAGAGAGAGAGAGAGAGAGAGAGAGAGAGAGAGAGAGAGCTATTTGTTCAAATTGAATGAAATTTACTAACATAAATGACATTTCCTCTAAATATATTTATCAACATAAACCCCATAGACTTCCAAGGTCCTTCGCCGTTAATGTAAGTAAGTTGTCTTTAAATTGTGAGTGGCCTTAAGAGGCCAGTAAAAAAATGTTGTTTCCCCACATCGGGGAAATAGCAATGAAAAGGGTTATAGACGTATCATTAAAAGTACAGTTTTAAAAATTTAACATAAACATAGAATTGAAAAAGTGAATCATAAAATGTAAGTAAATAAAGATTAAACAAATGTTGTATAAACATTTTAATAGCTTTCTCCTTATAATTACAAAAATGTGACTGAGGTATTAATTGTTTGATTTCTCAAAAAAAATGATAGATTTTAATGTTAGTTATTGGTATTATACCTAGGTATACCATTTTCATTTTCAAATTCTAGTAATTTCCCTTAATCAATATTAGATGTTTATGTCCCCTACTAAGTGGCAACTGCTACTGCAACCATAGATTAATCTTAGGCAATTTACATATAAGGTAGACCAAGAAGACGGTGGAGAGATAATATATATACAGACCTACAAGCACTTGGAATCAACGACTGGCAAGAGAAGGTCAACCAGAGAGACGAATGGAGACGGATTGTATCTACAGCAAAGAACCTCAATGGCTCGGAACGCTGAAGAAGAAGAAGAAGAATTTACATATAAACTTAAAGAAAGTCAAATATACAAATAGAAACGCAAAATTTGATCTACAGGCACTGAAGAGTGATGAGATAAAAGATAAATTCAACGTAGAGGTACAGAACAGATTCCGATGCATTGTCCGATATGGCAATAGCAATATTATTTCAAGACGTCAGTGACCAATTGAAAATAAAAAGAAATCAGTCAAGAAGCTGCACTAACAACAATGATAATCCCAAAAATAAAGATAATAGGGCGCAAGAAATGGATGATGAAAGACATCTTAAAACTCATGGAAATAAGAAGAAATAACAAAATAACAAGGAAATATACGAAGAGATTCACAGGAAAATTATAAGCTATGCAAAGAGGCAAAAGAAACATGGCTTGAAGAAAATTGCAAGGAAATTGAAAACCAACACAACACCCAGAATACCAAATTAATGCACACAAGAATTAATGACATCACTAACAAAAGAACACACTCATCAACAGGTTGCCTAAAAACCAAAGATGGCAAAATCATAATAGAAAAAGATCAGATTTTACATGCGTGGTCAGATTATGTGAAAGACCTTTATGATGATACAAGGGAAGAACAATTATGATCATCAGAATAATAATGAAGGACCATCAATTTTGTTTGTCGGGGTGTTTTTTCTTTTAGATATCTAGCAATTCCGCAGAGCCGGTCTCCCTGGCGAAGGTGTTAATGATTTTCTCCGTAATCCCGTATATCCACGTATGGGGAAACAGCTGCGCGAGATTCGGTAGGGAATCGGGTTGCGTTGGTTACTTACAGGGGTATCTGAGATTGTCGCTCAGTAAGCAATGCAAAATATTCTGCGTAATCTTGCAAAGACATCCACAAACGCGGTAAAATGTTGTTGACAGCGATGTAAATAGGGTATGCGAAATGAGAAAAAAAATATTCCGCTGAATGCTTAAACATAAGTGTAGTGATAAATCAAGGCATTACTATCATGTTATTATGATATTTGAAATATTCTCTAAGCAAACGTAATTGCACCAGCATTTAGCAGAGAGAGAGAGAGAGAGAGAGAGAGAGAGAGAGAGAGAGAGAGAGAGAGAGAGAGAAGAGAGAGAGAGAGAGAGAGAGAGAGAGAGAGAGAGAGAGAGAGGACTATTCGTAGGAAAAAGTGGCATGGTCCGTTGTAGGAACGTGCGGGGAGGTGAATGGTGAAGAGATGTGTAGTGGTGGCATGGAGAGACAGAGGGGGGTGGTGGGGTGGGAAGATCTGTGGGTGGTGGAGGGGGGCAGAAATCAGATTTATTTGAATGGTGGACAGATTACCATATTCAACGCCAAACAAAAAGCACAAAAATGGAATGTGGAAAATGGGAAGTAGGGGTGTGTCATAGTTACAGTTTAAAATGTGTTAATATGGTTGCAGACATGTTGTATTATATATGAAAGTAAAGGAAGTTGCATAGGGAAACATAATGTATTGATATTTTAACTACAGGTTGATCTATAAGGTAATGCCAATTAAGGGAAATTCGAATAAGACGATTTATCAGCCCAAGGAGCTTAATCAGTTAAGGATATGGTTGAGAAGATTCGCGGGATTGTGGGCATGTTTAAGGGGAGGGGGGAGTGGCAGCAGGGCGGATTTAAGATTTTGGCTGAGATATCAACAAGGAAGAGACACGTGTTGGTTTGTGAGTTTGTTCTCGAGAAGCTCAGAATAGAAGTTGCTGGGTGTCCTTTACCGTCAACCTGTAGTGCGGAGACGACACTACACGATGATGATGGTGATCTATTTAAACCTTAGAAATGTGGTCTAGGAGACAAGGGGCGGGGGAGGGGGGAGGCTGGGATGCGGTTTAGAAGAGAATGAGCCATTGAAGATGTGGTCTTAGGGATAGGTGAGTTGTAGAACCTGCATTTATCACGGATCTCTGTCTATTATAATGTGTCTATCTTTCATCGTCTCTCTTGCTTCAATAGCAATGGCAAACTACTGAAAGTAAACTTGCCGAGGACTCACAAGCAGCCACATAATGCTAGAGTTGACTGCTACGTCCTGTAAAGGATATGCAACTAACTTTAACTATTTAGCGTTGTTCTCTCTCACTCGCTATGTCTTTCTCTCTCTCTGTTTCTATCACTGCTTCTCTCATGCTCTTTGTTTCTCTCACTGACTCTCTCACTATCTCTCTGTCTGTCTCCCTGTCTCTGACTAAAGTTTACTTATCCACCCATTCACCCATCCACCCACTCACCCACCCATCAATCCACCCACCCACCCACACACACACTCACAAACACAGACAGACAGACAGACAGACAGACAGACAGACAGACAGACAGACAGACAGACATACTCTCTCTCTCTCTCTCTCTCTCTCTCTCTCTCTCTCTCTCTCTCTCTCTCTCACGCCCATATATCCTCATTCATACACACAGCAAGGGCCACACATACACTTCATCCCATACACACATAATCGACACATACACACTTTCACACACGCAAATAAACAAATACTCACACAGTCATACTTCCACACAGTCACACACTCACACACATATACCCCCTCACAATCACAAACATTAAATAACTCACTCACTCATTCTCTCTCTCTCTCTCTCTCTCTCTCTCTCTCTCTCTCTCTCTCTCTCTCTCTCTCTCTCTCTCTCTCTCTCTCTCTTACTCACTCTCATGCCCATATATATTCAATCATACATAACATAATTCACGCATATGCATTTTGCTTCACAGTCACTCAAAACAACATACACAGACTTCCACACCTTTACACACATACCTTAAATAACTGTCATGAGCATCCACACGAAATCTTTCTTCTTCCTCCTCTTCCTTTTCTTCTTCCTTCTTCCGTTACTTCTTCTCCTGCCATTGGCGCATAGTCGCTCAATCAACGCAAACCGAGCTCTTTATAGACCTGTTCATGATTGTTTGGAATTTGCATCTACAATTCTATTCTACAGGATCGGTTAGCCATTCCCAAGCCAATCCTGCTTAGTCGCCTCATGCGGCATGCATGGTAGGTTACAGTGTTACTATTCGTTGCTTTAGTTATGGACCCCGCTAACATATCCTGCAGTTGGATTTCAAACAGACAAACACTCAAAACTCCGAGGAAAGGCTTGATGGACACATAATCAGACTGCTAGTGTACATTAGTATTGGGACTCTTCGCTGGCTGTTGCAGATGAGGACGGAGCACGTATAGAAATGTCCCGAGGGCTGTGATGTCGGTTCTTGATTCAGCTCAACAATAGGGGAGGACAGGCTTTAAGATTACTACATACGCATCTGACTCCATTCATTAGACCTGCTGCTATTTACAGCACAGACTGTATCAATAGTTTAGTTAGGTGCATATTCTTTACAGGAATTTCTTTACGTGTTCACATGCACCCACTGTGGACGAACATTACAGCGCCAAATGGCCTTATCAGTCACATCCGCTACCGCCATGGGTAATAGTTATTATGCCTTTTTGAAGCACAGACTATCGTCTGTCAAGACGGCAACGTGCCAATGAATTAATTAATATTCTTTACAGGACATACCAGTCAACCCCATCATTGTTTGGCTGTTTGTGATGTCTTGACAAGTTTCCGTTCAGTAAGTTGACATTACTTTCTAAACGGCCAGGACTCACACCATTGTACGGAAACCAAAGCAAGGTGGTTTGCTGTCAAATCGTCCGCAGCTGTGTTTCAAACGCGGTATGCGGGATTACGAACTGCATGCGTAACCAATTTGCCACAGAGCCGGCGTATGGATAGTACAAATAAGGAAAGGATGATATGCCAGCCCAAATAAACCCCAGTTTGATGGTCCTCCTTGGGATCGGTGTCGTTAAAAGGGCTACTCAACAAAACGCCAAACTTGAGGAAGGGGACACCTATAATGGAATCAGAACAGGGAAGAAAAAGAAAGTATGCAAAATAGCGGAGGCAACCAAGAACTATGTATGAGGTGTCCATTTAGTCAGGCACAAAAGCAACTAAACCAAAGGATAGAGTCCTTCTAAGGACTATCATCGCCCAAAACAGACGAGCCAGGAGCCAACACTGACAAACAGAAAAAGCAAACGGAACAGACACAAAGAAGAACCCGCCGGCCAAACCTCCAGCAGACGCCACAGGCATGAACTCTGCGAAATCGAAAAGTCAGCGAAAATATTTTCAGAAATGTAGAAGACATAAATGGAACCAGCATAGGAGGACGAAACATCAATAACATTAGATATGCAGATGATACAGTATTGATTGCAGATAATGTGCAGGATCTGCAACAATTAGTAGACGCGGTTGTTGAACACAGTGAACAGCTGGGGTTGGAATTAAATTGTTAGAAGACACAGGTTATGTCGTCACTAGGAAGAACGAAGTACCACAATGTAATATACAAGTAAATGGGAATATTCTTCAACAAGTGAATCGGTACAATTATCTCGGAACTGTCATAACATCTGATGGGAGATGCCTTGAAGAGATTAGAACAAGAATCGCCATAGCGAAAGTAGCCTTTAGCAAGATGAAAAACATTCTGACCAATAAAATATGTCAATTGAAACGAGAGAAAGAGTGTTGAGGGGATACATAGAGCCTGTTCTTTTGTATGGATGTGAAACTTGGACAATGAGCAGTCAAGCTGAAAAACATCTGATGGCTGCAGAAATGTGGTTTCTGAGGAAAATGCAAAGAATAACATGAACAGACAGAAAAACCAATGACCAAGTACTACAGGAGACACATAAAAATCGTAAATTGATTAGAGAAATTAGACGTAGACAGTCAAAATGTTTTGGACATGTTATGAGAAGAAATGGACTGGAGAACTTAGTGACAACTGCCAAGATCGAAGGGAACAGACCAAGAGGAAGACCAAGAAGTAAATACCTGGATGGCTTGGCCACATGGCATGGACGAGACAGGAACACTGAGCTGATCCACGACGCTGGTGATCGAGTGAAATGACGAGTTATGACCGCCCACGCTTTCCGCCATGGCACATGATTGATTGATTGAGTTCTGGTACACACATATTTATAGGATGTGTAGTTCTGGTACACACATATTTATAGGGTGTGTAGTTCTGGTACATACATATTTATACGGTGTGTAGTTCTGGTACATACATATTTATTGGGCGTGTAGTTCTGGTACATACATATGTATAGAATTGTAGTTTTGGTGCACACACACATTTATCGGAGATATAGCTCTGGTACGCACACATATTTATCGGAGGTATATTTATGGTACGCGCACATATTTATCGGATGTATAGTTCTGGTCAATCAATCAATAGTTCTGGTACATACCCATATTTAGAGTCTCGCCCGTGCTACGGTAATTGGGCCCTTGGCTGAGATTCTCCTTATGTGGTCTTAACTGATACAGTGCTAAGGGATAATACGTCACCATATGTGACCCCCTTACTCCTCCCCCACCCCCCCCCCCCCCTTTTAAACAGAATGACGATATATAGCCATGCTAGCGTTGTTGTGTTGTTTGGTTTGTTTCATCGTTATTTCCGCAGTTTCAATGCTCAATTAACGGAAATTTCATTATAGTATTTGTTTATTTCGTGATGACGGTGAGAATCAGCAGTGGTTCGAATCGCAACGGTAACTTACGGGGTATGTGAGCCGGCCGCTCAGAAAGCAATGGCAAACTACTGAGCGTAATCTTGCCAAGAAATCAACATACAGTTGAAAGATGCTGGTGTTGACAGCGATGTCCCGCAAAGGATATGCTCCCCCCCCCACCCCCCCACCCCCAAAAAAATTTGTTTATTTGATTGTGCGCCGTGTTTGATCCAAACCTATTGTTTGTCTGAATCAGTTAATGAAGCACTTATGGGGATACCCGTGTACATTAAAAGTGACCCTTGACTAAACTACCAAAAACAAAGAATCGAAAACGAAAGCTACGGTAAACATGCAGCGTCAGCGCGATATGACTACATGGCGTCTATCGGTGCAAAAGTGGATAGATACAACTAGCTTGCCTGCCTGTC